>JANSTV010050283.1:0-14193 GCA_027564135.1 Lestremia cinerea
CAATTCTTTCTGCAAACTTCTCTCGAAAGATAAACCGTCTCCGCAATCCATTTCGCTAATCAACTTTGGGTTGGCAACTCGAAATTGAATTGAGCTTCGTTATGCCACCCATCAGGACGAGTCATGTGATATCCAACGTGCCTCCGTTCAACATGTGTGAGCATTCTGCGAGATTCAATTTTCGAGTTGGTTGAACCATCCTCCCAGCATATTCGCATTGATATACTTATATTTTTCAGGTCGCCGTGCGTTCGAAGACAAAAAAGAAATATGATTGAAATGAATCGGAAAATTATCTGCTGTTCGAATCGCAAGGATTCATCTTTCTACCCTCGACGAAAGCGGCTGGTGGGTGGCTTGTCACGTAAACCATGTCATTTCGATGCTTTTGTTCTTCTTATTTTGAATTTTTTTTTTCGGATAAAAATAAATCAATTAATTGAATTCATGTAATGATCCTCCCATTCGCTACAGTCTGAATTATACAATCAGTCCGATGACTATATGCTTTATGTAATTACGTGCGATAAATTAGGTATTTGTTTCTCTCTTGACGACATTTTGCCCCTGTTCTTCAGCTTGAAATCGATTCAATCACCGTTGTGTCCACTTTCCGACGTCGTTTCGCATTGATATTGTCGCTATCGTTGCCGGGGTCAAGATGGGAATGCGTCAAAATCCAAGAGACAAGAGACAAGCGACAATCAACCGGAGACAAATCCATTGTGAAAACCAGCAAACTGGGCCTGGATTGTTGTTACGTCAAAGTATATATTATTATTTAATTTTTTTCCGAGAAATCTTTTTTTTTTGCCTCGTTTCTTGCGTCTTGTGATGGCATGTCGATGTTTGATGGACGAAAATGGAGTAAATACAATTGAATGGGAAACCGCTTCATGGGTATATATCCGACTCAAACGCCATAAGCATGACACGGTTACAACAGCCATGGCAGAATGGCAGTAAGTGATTGAGTTATCGAAATTGAAAATATTACGTTGTCAAGGTGTTATCGAATGACGTGAAATTTCATTTCGATCAATGCAATTCCGATGTTGAGTCTGTCTTTACGGATTGATAATTGGAATTTCTCATTGCCATGCTTGGCCAACCATATTGATACTGAACCAACAATCATGTGCCGAAACGCTTTCAAGACATTCACAAGACATGTTCACAATCAGTCGATTGTAGTGTTCAATAGCCAGCCATCAGTCGTTCAAAACACATTTAACTTTTGTATTCGTTGTCATTTCGAATTAATTACATTCACATTCACGCACACGATGTCACTTTGTCGTCGTTGTCGTCGTCGTCGTCGTCGTCGTCGTCGTCATTCTCGCATAAATATTTAATTTTCAATATCATTCACCCAGAGCACATATGTTTTTGCATATGGTTCTTCTTCTTCGTCGCCTTCTTCTTCTTCTTCTTCTTCTTACACAATATACGGATTCCATATGTGTGAAAATGTTGCGCAAATTCTGCCAACAATCGATTTTTGTACACAAACAAAACGATTCATCACATTGAAAGCGACCAACTGTCATTGATTAAGCAAGAAATTTGATATGATTTAATGCGAAATCCATCGAAAACATGCACTGCATTGCCGTTGCATGAGTTGCATGAGTTGCCTGAGTTTATTGAACGCAATGCGAACAGGTCATTCCGATGAGATCCATGCGAAAATGAATCGATGTTTGGTGGCCAATCACAGCGAATCAAACATTCAGCAAACATCCGAAATGTCTGTCATTCGTTTTTTTGCGCTTCTCTTCGCTTCCAAATCCGTTTTGCTTTCGGATGCATTCGAATCATTGTATGCCATTCGCGTTTCAGCGGAAAAATTCATTCAAATAAATTAAATCACACAACGTCGACGAGAACTGTTGTTCAATGTTATTTTGTTTGCCAATCGAAAATCGTCAATAAGAGATTGTCATTGTCGAGTTGAAACAGATTGGGAACACAATGATTTTTGACAAAAGGTTGTTTCCATGATGGTTCAATGCTACTCAAACAGTATGAAATTGACGTTTCAGGCTAATTGTCGATTGAACGGTGCGGGAATATGCTGTATGCCAATGCCACTGTGCAAATGAATGAGTCACAGCGGACAAAATAGACGAGCCCCGCATCGAACTGATGGGTGAATCATTCGCCCCGAAGCCGATTCGAGGAAAATTAATTTTCACTGAGGAGGTTCGTGATAAGAATCAAATGTGTCAAGTGTGCCTGTTCGGAAGGTGATTTGAAAGGTGTTTTCTCTCTTTGATCGATTCTCACCTCTTCTCTCGCTCATTCGAAAAATCATTAAATTGGAAATTTTACGGATTCAAACCGGCTCCTATAAACGAATCGGTGTTGAATCAAAGTCACGCACGCAGTCACACATCGGTGTGCATTTTGAATTCGATAGAATTATGGCGACAGAAAGAGAGAAAAAGGAGAAATAAGTCATCGGCTGTGTAAATTAAGCGCTCAACCACATTGGCACATAGTAACGAATCGAGTCGAACATGTAAAATTAGAAAGAAACGTTATATTTTTATTTTCATCGCGGAGTTAGACGATTACATGCATTGATTTTTATTAATATTTATTTTTCCTATCTTTTTCTTCTTCTTCTTTTTCTCTTCTCCACATCGCTTCATCAAAGGCGCAAAATGGATAGAAGAAACCAACACTCGACACAATCAACGACACAACCAACGGCAGAGCAGAGCAACGCACATAAATGTACGGAGCGGGTTGGAGATGTCAAAGACAAAGTAACATGGCAATGTAATATTGATGCATGAATCGCTACGAGATGACGACGACTGACACTGATGACGATCATGATGACGAAGACAATGACGACAGCTTCAATAAATTTTCTATGAACATATTTGCAAAAGCCCCAACGGAGAGTTTAATAACTATCGTGTTGGTCGTCGTTGTCGTTGCTGTCGTCGTCATCTTCGCCGTTGTGCACAGAATGTCGACCATTCAAAGGCGCAATAATGTTGAATTTGAAAGAAGAAGAAGAAGAAAAAGATTGTTTCTGTGTCAATATGCATATAAATATTACCACTTCATGAAATAAAATTAATGGTGAGGAGTATTGGCGATAGTGAAGGCACTCAATTGAAATTGGTTTTGGTAGAAAATGGAAGGCACACAACGGCCGACGCAAAATGGAAAAGACGATGAAGAAAAATAAGAAAATGAAATGAACCACAAGATCCAATTATAAATCTGTATTACCGATTTGGGTTAATGAATGGACATTCTCGTGAAATACAGTGCTGTTCCGAGAAGAAAGAAACGAAGAAGCATAGGCCATCAGCAGCCGATGGGAATCGCGCGTGTGTTCGATTCGAAGAGAATGGTGGCCCGTGGCCCGAACGGTCGAAAATGAAAATGAAAATTGCGAAAAAGAAATTTCGAAATGTCATTCGTTTGATGATCGAGTGAAAGACGGCCTTTCGGTAATTTGTTACTCTCCCTCTGTCTGGTGAAAATAGCGTTTCTAGTAAAACTCGGCATCGAGTGAATTTTCTCCGAATTGGATTTGAACGTGAATTGGCGAAATAATCGAAAGGGCCGCTTGGCGTTTAACTTACCTCATATTCAGCCGATAATGAGTAGAGTACTTCATGTTGAACCAATTGATAGTCACCGTCAGCACCACTGCTCGATCGTTTACTGGGGGCTTGCGTATTCGCAAGACCCCCAGATGTCGCTACTTTTGTGTGTGCCGTTTTGGAGCTGTTCGATGGGGCACTCACTGGCCCCGACGATATCGCAACTGAACCACCGTCAGCACATCCACATCCACATTCACCTGAAATGACAAAGGAATACATATTGTTTAGTCGTTATATTATTCTTCGAAAACAAAAGGAAGTCGCTTTTTCCGCCTTCATTCCATTCATGACGATGTAGCTGCCCTAAATCTCGCTTTCTTTCTGACTTCAGATGAATAATTTCATTGAGTTTTTCCCGGTAAATATTTTGTCGTTTCTTCCGAGTTGGAAAAGTTTCTATGAAAATCATAGAGCTTGCATTTGTTTAACGTGGAATCATTGAAAATTGGAGGCAGCCTTGCTAAGACAAAGAAACGAAAGCCGTACTGTTGTTTGTTTGGACCGAAGATAAACACCATCTTAACAAGAGTGCCCTTTATTGGCTTTGCCGGAAGGAGACTTGGAAAGTTAATTAAATCGCTGGTATTTTGATCTTAACAACACGAATATGTTAAGCCGAGAATCGTTCTAGGTTGCTCGAAAAGCCGTCGATTTGAAATTTTGGCGATGTTTCAAATTCAAATATGTACATGTTTTGAGCCCGTCGATTCTCATTCAGGCAACCAACTACGCTTTTCCGACCACTCTTCACCTTCTGATTCCATTTTCCATATTTATGGAGCCATCGCAGACCAACGGCCGACTTCAAAAAAAACTCTTCCAACAACAATACTCATCGTCGTCGCAGAAAAACGAAAAAATCAATTGTTTATCGCGTGAAATCCGATCATCAAGAATGATTTCTTCTGAGAAACTGAACAGGAGAGAGAGGAAGAACGAGAGAAAGAGAGAGAGAGAGAGAGAGAGAGATAAAGAGAGCGAGAGAGCGAAAGAGTGAAAGAGAAAGAGCGAGAAATTGAGAGAAAGGGAGAATAAGAGAGGAAGAGCGGGAGAGAAAGAGATAAACTTGACCAAATTACAATTTCCATTCGATGATTGTTCTCAAATCATTCAATTCATTTATTTTGCTATTATTTAAATGCTATGGGTTCGATTCAATAACATTGGTCATGATTTGGATATTTCATCGGAAATTATAAATTCGATTTGACGGCACACTGAGCTGAATTCACGTCGTCAATCCAATTCATGTATGTGCATGTTGGTTATTCCATCGTCATGTCAGGCCATATTAACCACAATGAATTATTCTGCATAATTTATATTGAATTTTTTTTTTTTGTAAAGATTCTATTTACCATCTGGATAGATGGAGAGATAGATGGATTTGAACCGCCAACCAGGCGATTATTTACTGACGTACATTATATACGTTGCGAAGGCACTAACACGGCTGTATATGAGCCAAAGTTAATACAAATTCGATTTTGGCTCTAAACTTTTATTTAATCATTATTATTCGGATTGATGGAATATGAGCTCTTTCCTGAATAAATCATTGATGAGAATAGCATTTCATCTGTCATCGAGAATTCGCCTGTTTTGACCGATAGAACCTTTTTCGATTGGAAATTGACCGACAAGTCCATCAATGAAGAGGATTTACTGACAATGTCTTTGAACCTTTATCATTGGATGCCAGATGAGCCCATCCCCCACCTTTCAGCTTCGTGGGTCATTCAACAACAGCTCAGACGAATGACCTCTCATATCAGACCTAGATCCGTGGATCATAATGAGTTGATCGAACGAATGAGAACGAGCCAAATAAAACACACACACACTCGAGAAATCCAGCCAACATAAAACCTAACTCGAATAAAGTCAGGCTAATGCGCAGTAAATGATAATCAAATAATAAAGAAAAAATTATCTTGGCAAACATGATGGAGAGAATTGGTTAAATTTGAATTACGAATTACGAATTATGAATACCATAAAATGGAATCAAATGTGAGAGCCATCGTAACAGTTGAAGGTTAGCGCAGTGGGTTCGAATTGGATTGCCTTCCAGAACACGGCGGGAGTCTCATATTTTGCTTCGAGCTTTTTCTATTTCACATCCATTTGCGCGAAGCATTAGTCCTCGGTGGTTGTGAGCCAACCATTGATGAATCATAACTGGGATTATCATTGAATCCCTCAATGGGCAAAAATCAACAGCATGGAAAATCGTGTGTGTGTGCGCGGTGATTACGAATGTGAAATCATCCAGCGATAGAATGAATTGGCGAATCACAAATTCCGAAGAAAAAATTCATGTAACTTCATTCCACAAAAACCAATTTCATTTCGGTTTCGTGCCTTTTTCCTCTTTTTAAATTTTTTTTTCTTCCTCCTCGTTTATTATATTTTGTTGTGCGCGATATCTTATCTATGCAAAATGTATGCAATAACATGGTTTCTATGAATTACGCAGCCATTATTGTTGTTCATACGAGCAAATGCTGTTATCTAAAAAATTATGAAAAGAACCAAAAAATAATCCAACAACCAAATCGAATGGTAATTTGTGAGCCAAAAATAGAAATAGAACAATTTCCATGTTGCGGCCACTGTCTACAATCAAATCAAGTACGAACATTTGCATGACTCGACCGACTGAACGAACGAATTCATGTGTTTTAATTTGTCGAAAAATGTGCCTTCAAACACAATTGAAAAGTTTGCCTCGAAAATAGCACCGAGACCGAGGAAGCGAGAGAGAGAGGAGGAAAAATGAAAACAACAACAACAACAACAACGAAATTGAAATGTTGATTAGCAACAAGCTACAGAAGGCAGAGAGGCAAGAAATACTGCAAATTATGTACCACACTTGGATCGACTGCGATCATCAACTATAAATATTACAATAGTCCAACACATGACTATCTTTATAATAATTATTAATTAAACGTAAGCACGCCGAGTTGCGCACAACGCGTTGCGCTGTGTCGAATGAGCAACGAGCGATAAAAACTAGGAAGTGGATTGTTAATAGGGTCTGATGTTTGAATTATGAAATGTGTGTCCGTGTGGCTGCGCGATGAGGAGAAGGAGGAGGGTCCCCACCGCTTCGGCCAATCCACTGGAAATTTGAATTCTTAATCAAGGCTATTTGTCATGTAGCCACCTCACAATGTATCATGATAGCGTTAGCAACGATGCGCACTGTTTCAACTTGGAAATCGTAGTTTCGAATCGAAAAATGTGCCGAAAATCGAAATGGTTTCAGGCGATTCGTCTCTCGCATCGGCCACACCGGCCAAGCCATACAAGCGATCCTACGAAACATATCGATGCCAAATACGTTACCGAATATTCGACTTGACATTATTTGACACAAAAAGCCGGCTATTAATCTCCTCGTTTCACATTTCAACTTGACTATTTTCCATTCGTAATCAAATATTAACGAATCAACGTTGAATTATTCGCCATTTTCGTGCGCCAAACATTTCTCATACAAAGTCATTAGAAGTCGTTGTGATTTCGATTGGCATGGAAGAATGAACGAAAGAAAAAAATGCGAGAGAACGAAAGAAAGAATGAAATCGTTAAGCTCAATAGCCGACAATGTCACAGCACAGTCGACACGGAATCATAGAGCGCGTCGTAAATGTGTCCAGATGATTTTCGATTTTCGATTTCCGACCGAAAACATGATAATGAAATGGTGTGTTATTATAAATGAAATATTGCCGTGTTGCCCGTGGTATTTGGTTGATATTTTTATCGAATGAACTTTACCATTGTTTATGTTTAACGCTCACACACACGCACACCAAACATTCTGGTCCAAAGTCCAATATGCTTGAATGAGGCCGTCGACAGAAAACGAGAGCAAAAAAAAATCACAAAGAAATAAAAATTATTTGTGGAAAATATTTGGAAAATTCAATTTTCCCCACCATTTTCATTTTCAATAAGTGATAACGAATGTTGAATACAAGAATTAATCAGGAATTTCGTCGCCTCGCTCATTCAGTGGCTATGTGCGCTCGAATCGTTGTGATCGCCATCGGCAATAAACTCGATTTGGGAGAGAGAGAGAGAGAATAATAGCTGGGCTGACAATGCCGGCTGCAATAAACAGTGGAAAAATGTCGAGCTGATACTGCGTTTCGTGATAAACTAATTTCAGTGGAAACGTTTCGGCATGATGGCTGGTGGAGTGTGCAGCCATCGCACAGGCACCGATGTTGGCATAGAGATGAGCTGGTGTTCGAGGTTGCGGTGGTTGCGATGACTAACCCATGCTTGTTTTGGTTTTCATGAGCCATTACCCAGGGGCGCCTTGCCCTCCAGTTCACCCGTCCAACCTTCCCATCGTGCACATATTATTTTTTCGGGGTTTTCCAGTGATTGTGAAAGCGACACCATCTATCGATTATTTAACCATAAATTTTCCTATTTTTCATACGAGCTCGGTGCTTTTTTTTATGACTCAACCGGTCGCTCGAGCCAAGCAACGTCTCGAATTTCGTTTCGAGGAATGCATGAGGATGGGTTTTGTTCGGTTGTTTCGGTTCGACGCTGGTTCCGATGAAAATGGAAAATATGAACCGAATATCGTGTTTGCATTCGCTTTATTATGCCTCGACATACCTGTTTCACTTTGAGTCTTAACCGTTTCATTCGATCTGAGTGTTTTTCATTCTATTTACTCATATCGCGCTTTCTTCATTCGAATACCACTTTTTCTCCTCGTCTTTTGTTTCTCTTCGCATTTTGAATTTTTTTTCACCATTTTTTCGGTGTTTTCATTCGCGTTGACTTTTTATGATGGAATATTTTCCATATATACACGTTTATGCCATGAACGACACCACCAGCCAACTCAGCATTCGGAAAAACACACACAACAACAGCAACGCAAAACAACAATAATAAAACGTTATCGTATCGTGTCTATTGATTGTAATGTTTGTTTCTGGTTGTAATCATAAGTGGTGAATTGCTTTTCATTTTGGCTCAGCGTACATTTCGGGAAATCGGTTCAAGCGACAGAAGACTCATTTCGTTCTCGTTGAAACAGAATGCTCTCCAAGTTAAAGAAAATACAGCAACAGTCGCATGAGCAGCACGAAACCTCAACCGTCTGTCACTACATTCGGTTGAATGAACGGGGCGGAGGTACGGACGAGCGAGCGTGAATCTTTCATAAGAATGAATTTCAAATTAATTCCGATGACAATCGTCAGTCGACTTTTGTGAGATGCATTTTGGTCGCTGATGTCCGATAATATTGTCGTGTCGCATGTTGTATGCCGTTTTTTGTGGTTCAGCCAACATCAAGCTACTTAAAATAACTCGTTCTGAATTTCTATTAACTTGCCCATATCGTTAAACATTTCGAAATCTCTTTCTCTGATTCTCTGGCGTAACATAAAGCTGATGAATATTTTTGCTCTCGAGATAGCATTTTATTTTCGGTGTGTGCCGTACGCGCTCGTTCGTCTTTTGTCGAAAATGCTAACCATTTGTTCAACGTCATAATAACGTCTAGAGTCACCCGTCTATTGGCCGTCAGAAGTTTCATTTGTTCGCTTCGATTCGAATGGACGCACTGGTCGACTTTGACGGACAGACGCAGGCGGCAAAGTGGCAGAGGACGAAATGATATTCAATGAATGTAGACGAATAAAATATGAAATGAACAGCGGAGAGAGAGATGGAACTACATCAACAGCAACAACACCAGCAACAATGACAACGATCTAATCACCGAATTGGTGCTAAGTGACGTAACACGAAGCCAACCACTTTTTATGGAAAATTTAAATTTGACAAGCATTTTATAGCGTTTTGGTGTCTGCATATGATGGCCATTTTGGTTTCGTTTCGATGCGAGAAGGACGACGTGACGATGCGGAGCATTTTATTCGTTTTAAGATTGAGAGTAATTCTCGGAAACCATCGTCACACGAACGTCACATTCGTATCTTTCTCATTTTTATCAACAATTAACATTTTTTTTTTTTTATTGCTCGCAAATTGAGACATTGATTTCATTTTTCGGGTAAATTCGTTTATTCGTTCATTCGTGCGCTCGTTCGCTGTATCGCAGTGTCTTCAATTGTCTAGTTTTTTCTTGTTCATTCACTCTTCCATCGTTGCCGCCGCCACTGCCGATATCCTCGTCGCCGAAACACATTGAGATACTCTTGCTGTTTGTTATGGCACGTTCCATAGATAATTTTTGATGGCGCATTTGCGTACGAATATGGCAATGTTTGTGTAAAACCGTATATGCTCGATTCAAGCAACGGCATCGACTAAATGAAATTTTACTTTCTTGGCAAATAGTGTCTATTTATGGAATTAAATGAAAATTTAATTACTATCTCCGACCATCGTCGCTGTGTGCGAGACTGATGCGAGTCAGACAGTGTGACAGGCGACCATTAGAATGGCAAACATATGAGTTCGGGTGTGTGAAATGAAATTAATGCTAGCTTATTGAATTTACTTCGCAATTCTGTTGCAAAGCTGAGAGATTGTCAGCAATGACGCACAATGCCAGTCAGCGATACCAATCGACGACATAGTTCAGTGGGAATTATCAGTAATAACCCTCCAGTCCCCCGGATCATTATCGGAAAATTCGCTTGGCGAACGTAATGAATGTTTGATTTCGGGCACAAAATGACATCATCTGATTTTCGGATCTTGCGTGGATGGGTGTGTGTGTCATCGTCTTTGCGTAGCTGTGTTACCAAAGCGACTGGCCGACACAAACTTTGCCTTGTGCATGACATTCTCATCAGAAAAACCCGAAAAGCTTCCGAACAAAACAGACAAGATAAAAAAATCAATTTATTTTCCGTGGGCTTCGATGTGCGCCCGGTCCGGGACCAACCGTCACAGATGATCGTCAGAATTATCGGATTGATTTGATCAAAATTTGAAGCATTTTCATTTTTTCGATAAAAAGAAGGCGGAAAAACGGAAAAATAAGCAACTTGCTTCTTGTCATTCGCGCAAGCTTTCTCAATCGCATTTTCCATTTGAATGTTCGAATGTTTATATCAGAGCCTTTCAGGCATAAACGATCAAAAAACGCACGCAAAAACAATAACAGTAGCAGCAACAGCAGTAGAGCACATAAATCTCTCTTTCTCTCTTTGGTTCTCTCGCAGTCAGCGAATCGCTGTGGTTGCGATGATTTGGTGCGGCACGTTCATACGAACGGTGCGGTGCGTAGGCGAGGCGAGCCCATATACGGGTATGGATTTCCATCAGAGGCTCGAGTTTTCTTCTCCTCGTCCTTCTTCTTGTCATTCATTTCCCGTCGTTTCGATTTTCGAAATTCTTCCGAAAAGTTCAAATTGAGTTAACCAGATGGAAAATTCCCGAAGTATTTTCTCTTTTTCCCCCCATTTTACGGCCATGAACTTGTGCTGGCTAAGCCATCCGACTTTTGAATTCGGAATTATGGACGAGGTCATTTCAGTGGACGTCGTTGACAGATCGGATTATATAATTCACAAATTGCATATCCAGCTGCGTCACAAACGATGGTATCTGAGCATGGTTTTGTCATTTAAATTAAATATGTCATTTGGCAGGAAGATAAAACGCCAGCCTTTTGGGCTATCATCAACCTTCATCGCATCGGACAGACCGGACTGGAAATCGTTCAGATCAAATTCCATTTCGTCTCAATTTGAAAATCATCAACGAATTTTATTGCCGATGAATACATCAGCGTGTAACATCCACACACAGACTCGCACCGAAACACATTCGTCAAGATGAAAATGTCTTTTCCAAATCATTAAATGCAAATTGCACACAACACAATGACTTTTTCTAAAGATAAATCATTGTTGTTTTGCGCATTTCACGTTAGGTTACGTCGCTGCGTTCATTTCGTCGCTCGGTTTTTTTTTATTTCTTCTCGTTTTTTTTTTCCTAGTTCATTTTTCGTTTTGCGAATATGCGAGAAAATCTTCGTTTGTCTTGGTGGTGGCGTCGTCTTCATCTTCGTCGTCGTCATTCACGTTGTTGCAAACGAAATTCATTGCAAAATGAAAGTAGGTAAACTCCGTAGGAAAAATTTACATGTAATCTTTCTACGAACAATACAAAATACACCAACAAATGGCTCAGCATCAACGCTGAAATGATCATGTATTTTGAAATGAGCATTTTCTATTTCTCTCGTTGGACCAAAACCGATAAAATTGAGAAAGACCCGCAGTCGACGAAAAGATAAGAAAATGAAACGAACGGAGCACACAATAACAGCACTAACCGTGCAATCATTTGATATATCTATTCTAGACTTTCATTCAATTTGAGGCGACGGACTTTTTTGTTTTCAACTTTTTTGCCACTGGATTCGCTGCTGCTGCTGCTGCTGTTGTTGTTGTTTTATGTTGTTCGCAAAATGCATAATTCCTGACATTATTGTTGCATTGCAAAAGGAAAAAGCAGTTGCAAATGGCAAAAATCCCGCAAATCGAAAAAGATGGAAAAAGAAAAAGAAAAAAAAAACGAATGAAAAAAGATGAAAAGGCAAAAAGTGAAGAAAAAGCAGGAGGAAAAAACTCGTCGAAAATTGACTCTCAACATGTTAACAGTAAATAAAGTTTTGTTGCCTTGGTAGCTTCTGGCTACTGCCCTTGCTGGTTATGGAATCGTCGAGAGCCGAGGAGTTTCGAAGCGTTTGCATTTGTGTGAGTGCGTTGGTGTATTGCTGAGTTGGTGTGCTCAAGTGGAGAAAAAAAGCAGACAGACTCAATAAAAGTAGAACAACAATTTATTGCAGCGACTGAAAGACAGTGGAGAGTTTTTAATAGCTGAATATGAGAATGAGTCATAATCCGCGACGACGAAAAGAACGTCATTCTCGAATGGATCAACGGCAATGGCTCATATTTGGTCCAACAACGTAACGCAATGTATGTAAATGTAACGCAATCCAATATCAACACAATCTTCAGAATGTCGATTTTTCGCCGCTGACTCTGCGAATGTAGATATTTGGTCTCTCTTTCTCGCTTTCCCTCGCATTTGGCCCGTAACAATAATCTTCAAAATTGGTCGCAGAACGATGTTCGAGTATGAACGGTCGTCATGTCTTCCAAACGGATGATTCACATTCAGTGTGTCATTGCTGAGAAGATGCGCGCTTGCTGATGGTAAACAGTTGAACAATACATAATCTCTTCTTCGTTTTTGGCATTGCCTCGCCAAACCGAACGACCAAAAATTTCTCGTTTTCTCGTTTCGGATTCTTCAGAATGTAACGGCCCAAACCGCATGCATACGGCTATCTCTTTCGCTAACGCATGAATTTTGCAGCAGCACCAGCAGCAGCAGCAACGTCTGTCAATCGCCGAACGTAAGTAATTGAATTGAAGAAAAACGAAGAAAAATGACGAAGAGAAATTACGAAAATGTAATACTTCGTCACCGATGGAAAAGCTACGGTGAAATGTTTCGTATGTCTTTCGTCATGTTTGAATGAAAGCAATCGTCTTGAAGTAGTGCGTTGTGCTTAAAATTGGAAACTGAAATTTTACGCTTGGCCGTTGTGATGCTGTTGTTATCGAAATCGACGTTGGCAATTCGCTGCCGTTCATCATTTTCCGCAAATACCAGAAATGCATTCCGCACTCGATTTCGAATCATTCAAATCGACTAATTGCATTCCGTGTACGACTTGTTGAATTGAATTCGAACTGATGATTGCCTCGGTGACTTCCATTCAGATTGTTCAGCGCACTCAGTTTGGAAAGAATTGATCGGGGAAAAAGAGGCGAATGAAATGAAAAAAAAAAAACAATCATTTGCGCGTGCACACGCGATAGATTCAACATTGACTGTTGCTGTTGACTGGCTGCCCGTTCGCTTGATGTGATGCCGTCTGACATTTTTGAATGCGTTTTTGCGAATGAAATTAATAATATTTCGTCGAATCGAAATAGTCAAAGACGGAGAGACGTGATCGACAATCAAGACGGTGATTTGAAAATAGAATGTCAATTGGATTCGGACATGATTTGCTCGTTGCGCAGCCCGCTGTGCATCTGCATGTGCTCATTCGTTTGCTTCGTGCGTTGTGCCATTCCGAATCACACGGAAAATTGTTGAGTCAAACGCCAAAGACAATGTAATCTTCTGCGATTGCAATAATTTCTTTGTTGCTTTTCCCGGTTTAATGAGTGCCTGATGTGCATCGAACATGTGCAGCCGATTCTGCCCTTTGAATACCGAGCAAATAATTAGAAATTGATTAACCAAATAAAATGGTTGAGCGCCAATTCGGGACAAATCACACCATTCACCGAAACCGCACCATTGTCTCGGACACATTCCGCCGATGAGTTTTCATTCAATCGAATCGACTTTCGCCATTCGAACGATTTCCCTCCCGTTTTCGCGAGCCTTGTCAAACGATTGAAGGCGAATAGACGCAATTCGCTCGGTTCACATTTTCGTCTATTCGTATTTATATAACGCGTTGATCTACTTTTGTTCCTCGTTTGTAACATTTACAAACGAT
>JANSTV010050294.1:0-14193 GCA_027564135.1 Lestremia cinerea
GAACCGTCAAAATACATGAAAGGAAAAATAGAATTGAAGAAAACATTAAATTGTAGACACTTTCGATGAATCCATAAATATATTTAATTGATTGAGTGGCTGTTAGTGTCACCGCATGGTCAATGGGATCGGAGTCGATGAAATTTTTATGAGCTCTGTAAAAGTTGGCTTCCCTTTCAAGCGTGAAGGCAAATTGTCAGTTTTGCGAATGCACTCAACGGTTAATCGATTTTGACATAGTTCGACTCGATAGGATCATTACTTCAGCTGCATATAGTCGTTCCGAAGCAAACAACAACTTTAGCCTGTTGTTAGTTGGATTAATGAGTTGACTTGAGCTATCAATCGATTCCTATGGCAGACGAAAGTGAGCCATCTCGCACAGAAGTTTCGTTCTTCGATTAGCGTTCGAGCGTTCGTTAATGGAATATCGATTGGATGGAGCACAGAAGCGAATGCAGACAGAATGCAACTAGAGTGATTATTTTGCGATTTTGATGAAAAAAAGAAAAATTGATGACATCGAATTTTTGTTGGTGCGCAACATAACGATACTCGATGCAATGTGTCATTACCTTCGTGAATGCTTAGCCAAGTCTTGATCACCAACGAAGCATATTCTATATATTTTGTACAGACGATTTCTTAGCGAGAAATTTCCAATTAAAGTCAATAAAGAAATTATGGCGATATTTACCGAACAGGTGTTGTTGCACCTGAGCCACCACGTGATGAGCATGTTTGTGCAGTTGCTCCGTGAATCGGTGACGATAATTCGCCACCGCCACCGCTGCTTCCACCTCCGGAACTGGCATGCGACACCATCCATGCATCAATCAGTTGTCTGGTTGCTTTCCTGAAAATAATATTGACGAGAATTTAATAGATTTTATTAATTCGTGATTTTGATACGAATAAAGGGAGTGGGAGGGGGCGTAACACCGCAAGACGAAACTTACCTCAAGAAATAGTCTTGAATAAATTCCGGGTTTTCATCCATCCATGACTCCATTCGTGAAAATTCTGCATCGTACTCATAGGATGGCGTTTGACAGGATGCTAAGGATAGTGGCAGGGGGACACCAGTACGGGAGACAACATTATCGATGCCCGCTGTGCCCCCCTGCTCAGCGGGCATTCTGTTATGAGGCTCTTCTATGCTGCGCAAATGCAGACCTGCAAAAATAGAAAAAAAGGAAATTTTCATTTAATGTCTTCATTGTCCTTCCAAGAAGGGAATCACAAAATGCTTAACATAGAGCGGTTGACGTTTATTATTTCCGAAAAAAAAATCCTCCTTTCGATTGCCAAAGGCTAAAGCTTCGTTCGGTGCACGCATCGACCGATCCAATTGCATTGAAACTCCGATTCAATTCACCTGCAAATTTATACATCGATGTGCAATTTCTCGATCAAAACATTGACTAAACTTGCCCATTTAATTCATTTGCAATAATTTATGCCAACGATGACCCGCATTTTATGCAACAGCTAATATTTGTGCGAACACGTTTTCGGTGCAGAAGCGATACGACAAGTGACAACGTGCCAAATAATAAGGAATGTGTGCTTTGAATTCGAACGCATCGTTCTAATTCGTTTATCAGAATCGGATTTCGATTCGATGGTTTTGAGGTGTCAGTTTGACAATGCGTAGGCAATTTGAGAATTTATTTCATCGTGTTAATTTACTTATCAAAACACTCATTTGGATGCGAATGGTGTAGCCATGTTGAGTGCACACTGAAAGGCTCTGGCGCAGAGGGTGGTTGGCCATTTGAACGAATGTACATACAATCGGGCGGCTAATTCGTGAATGGATTTCATTCGAATCGAATTAGTTATTCTCCCACAGCTGCGACAATTTATTGGAATTTAATGCGTCGTTTGACGTATTGGATTTATTTCGAATTACATATTATTATTGGGAAATATCATCGAATGTGAGTTGCATTTTAGCGAAAAAATTCCCGGAATGGAACTGAAATTTAGAGCTTTGGGGCATTCAGAACAAGGTTGTTCATTTTCCAGCAAATAACTAATTCATTCCATTCAGTGGGGAATGGTCGTATATTGGATGGCGTTTCTGATGGCACTCTGATGGCGCTTCTGATGGCATAGAGATCGCGAACGATAAATAGTGAATTACTATTGTCAAGTGCTTGATGTTCAAGTGTGTAATTGGTTTGGTTTCACCAAAAAAGATTTCCACGAAATGCGTTAGAGAGACGTCCATTGGCGGTTGGTTGCGAGCCAAATTTAGTGATATTGATTTTACGAAAATGCGATTCGATGACTGAAAATAGCCTGCGTTAGCGTGGCACGTACGGATCGTGAACGAGTGGGAGAAGTGATGTCAAAAAGAGACAACTAACTGGAACCTCGAATTTTTCTTGTTGTTTTTCTCGCTTTTGTTTTGTTCATTCGTTATTATGATAAACATTGCCTTCAGAAGCAATCACTCATCTAAATATAGAGCGGTCACTTTTTCTGGCTTTTTTTATATTAGAAGTGTCGAATCGCAGATCGGTCTGACGACTGAATCATGTCTACAACGTGGTGTTAGTCAAGCAAGCAGTCAATTTTGTAAGTTGCGTGGATAAATATAACCATCCGATAAAATTGATACGTTTTGCTGTCGAAAATTGGTGCTGTGCGGCTTTCCATCCCTCCGCATTGTCGAGCATAATCGTGAATGACACCAAACAGACGGGACCCTTCGTGAGCAACGAAGCTCATTACAAATTAATAATGTTTTGCGACTTTTCAAATTTACGGTGTCATTTGAGCGTGTCTCACTTGGACCGAAATTGTTTCGATGGGAATTCGCAAACTTAATTTCGCCCAAAGAATTCTTTTCAGAGTTGATTACTGAGCACCGTAATGAAAACGAATGATCTGATTAATGGCGAAGGTTGGAGCGAAGGATGATGAGCTCTTTGATGGCAGAGCATCGTTGCGGATAGCCATACCGGTCTGTATAAGATGACTCATTCGGTTTGCCATCTCTTTCACTCTCGAAATTCGATTTTCCTGTGAAAATTCCATCGTTGTAAACATTCAATCATCGCAAACCAATGAAATCATACAATTGAATAATAATCGAATCGATCGATGAAGTCTTTGAAGTATCTTTCTGTGTACCATTCGCCTCACAAAATCCAAAAATAATTCACATTCATCTCATCATAAACAAAACGATGGTTATTCGAATGATTGCCAAGACAAATGTTATTATTTCGCGTAAAAGCATCGCCCAGATGAAGATGTGGAACTGGATTGTCGATTGATGCATATTGGAATGGTTGCACGTCCGTCGATGTGACATTTGCGTCTTATCCATCAACGATGACGCATCATCTGACGTGATGTTGGGGCATCAGTTGTCGATCGAATTCGGTGAGTACCGGCGGTAGGGGACGAAAACTAGTCGTCACGTGGAAAACAATAGAAACAAAAGAAGAAAAACAACAAAACAACAAAACAAAAAACAAAAAAACGAAAACAAAGAGCAAGGGAGCGAGAGAGAAACAAAGCGGTGAATTCTAACTGAACCAACAAAGTGCTATGTGGGTTTAATCTCACACCTGATTTAATTTTTTTGTGACGGCATCTCCGATAGCGACACATACTAGCGGCCTGTCCCATGGAGTCTGGCGATCCAATGCAATACCAATGTCTGTTCACTGCAGTCGATGGTTGAGCTCGTGAATGTGTGCCAAGACGACAACGAATCGATTGTAAGCATTATAATGAGTGTTTGATTGAACGGACGGTAATCCCTCGGGATATTTCACTCCATCTGCTCCGCCTCGCTCATCGTTCTTCGTTTCTGTGACTGTGACATCACCATCGATGTCGTTTCACCAGTCTTCAGTAGACGATTTCCTAAAATATTTTCCAGCTTGAGTGATTTTGATTCAATATCGATTCCTTCCCGAATCACAATATCGCATCTCACTCGCACACACACACATACTCCCACACACAAGCACAGCGGTAAACACACTGAGACACTTGAATTAGATCGCGCACCAACCACTGAAACGTAATGTTTTCGTTTTGTGTGTTTCAAATTGCACCACTATTAGTTTCGTTTATTTTGATTGTTTGCATTTTATGTGTTTTCCGTCGGTTAAATTACACGTTCAATTGGGAAACGAGAATCTCGGACTGGATCCGCAAACCGACCAAAAAGTGTATAGACAAAAAACACAACAATTTTGATAGCGTCATCCAATTTGTGTGCGCCACAATTTTGATTTGGAATTGCAGCCAAGCGAAATGAATTACCCTTTGAATGGCCGACAGTCGGGGATAGAATGAATGCATTCCCAAATGCTGGACCTCTCATTTAGCTTTGTTGTATTTTGGCGAATGCTCACTGGCGGCGAACATTCGAACATCGGATGGATGATAGGCGTTGAAACAAAAAGTTCATTGATTGGAAAGCCATTCAAACGGACAACAACAACAACCATCAACCACAATGCAACAATGCATAGGAGGTGCGACGTGAAGGGTGTTGTACATGGGCAAATGGAATAAATCCTTTGGCCAGCACTCACATGTGGCCTTCCATTTGCCAATGCATATTTGCTCACGCAAAACATAAATATTTGCGTTCGGTGGTATTCCACAGCTACCGAAAGACAAAGAAGATTCAATTTCGAACTGGCTGGCAACGGCAGTGACAACGACGGCAGCGATGAGTGCGCATTTTCTGAATGAATTTCGTCTTTCTTGCGTCACGTCCGCAATTAGTGGCTTGAAAATGCCATTGAGATTTGATATTGGAGCCGATGCACAGAGCCTTTGTCGACCTTGTTGCCCAAATGAGCGCCTCAAGTGACTTTGATTGAAGTTCGGCACAATGAAAATGTTCGATGAACAACTTTTTGGTATTGAATTACAGTGCATCGAAGCAATGAGAATGCTTGTGGCTGCGATGAATCCCATGAGCTCGACATTTTTCTCTATGCGTTTCGGCATATTTCGTCGTGTGAGCGGGAGAGCGAAGAGCGAAAGAGCGAGAGAACGAAAGAACGAGAGAACGATAAAACGAGAGGAAGAATGTCCGATATGTGCTAGGCAATCCGTTCAGAGTTTTAATCGGGCGTATGACGTTCGACTAAAAATAACAAAAACCTTCTGGCTGCAACTCTGCAGTTGGATTTTCATCGAGACTTTTCTCTGAATTCTTTTAAATATTTTTCTCGAATCTATTTTTGGAAATTGAATGAAAAGAAATTGTGGTTCAGCATGAAAATTCTGATGGAAAAGAATCGAATTATTGAATGGGTGCGCATTTCGCCGATGGGTTTTCAACAAAACCAGAGCGGTATTTGCGGTTCCCTTGCGCGTTCCGGTAACAACATTTTTTGCGGTAATTTAGCGGTTTTGATCTCCCTATTTAATTTGCCTGCTGCTGATGGAATTGATGATAGCCAATTTGGGCGCTTTGTTTTTTTCTATTGAATTTTCAACGGAGTGGTAGAGCGAAATTTATGACTGAAATCTATCGGATGAAGGGCTGATTCAAAATGCATAGATCATTTAATGGAAAGTGCTCCCGGCAGATGCATTATTGAAGCATTAATCGAATTACATCGCTAGTAGGACGGTCGTCTTGGCACAGGCCTCAAATTAAGTGGCCCATTCGAGATTAAAAAATCTAATGAAACTGCCATTTGACCCAACGATGAAAGCCAACTAAGAGATGGTGCACACAGGACCGAGATTATTTTCCATTATGTTGTTGGCGAAACGGACGTAGGAAATTCAACATTTACGATTTAAATATTCATGAATGGGACACGAGATGGGAAAAGCTATTGCGATGCCAACACACATCACCATAGACGACACCGACCGACCGAACGACCGGCCAACCGACCACCAAACCAACCAGTCAACCGGAAAAAATACTGGGCCGCCGAAGAAAATAAAATCAAAACAAACGAGTCGATAAATTTCGAGTCGAAATAAGCCCATGTCTTTCAATGAAATGTTCTGTTGACAGAACGTAATTAAAATTCTTTATTTCGGTGACAGGATGGTATACGAATGCGTAAAACATCAATCAATTATGAATTCAAAATAGTGGAAATTCGGCTGGATGGGAATTTGATTTGGAATCTCTTTTTTCCCAGGAAATTACCATATTCTACCTGCGGCCGCCACACTCGGGGACTCAACCCGGTCGGTGGAGGCGAGCACAGCAAATTGAACAGACAAAAAAATAAAATAAAATAAATTGAAAGCGATAACGATTTAATTAAATGATAAATAATTCATTTTGACCAAAACCAATTGCGTTTTCGTCGGAAACTGCGATGTGATCGATACGTTGCTGCTATGGCGGTTCTGGCACATCAGAACGAGCCGAGCAACGGGCAAAAGCTCATAACTTGAAACTTACAACTTAATCCGAAACTAAATCGGATCTCGGCATTTCACTTTAAGAAGGATTAGGCCCATACAAACGATTAAGCCAAGTTTTATGCATCGACAACTTTGTAATCGCTTTACATAGCCCATGAAGCGAGCTTCGTTACATCATCCACAATAGAATTATCCGAGCTAATATTAGCGATACAAAATCAATCCCATTGAAACGATAACAAATTTTCGCTGCCGGAACAGACAATAAATTCGTTTCGAAAATACATACCATTTCGCATTGTTCGATAACGCAATCATGATGGCGTACCGCTTCCACCGAACGAGATGCTGCGGAGAGTTTCAAATCGAGGAAGTCTTCTCCGGTGGCGTCGTTTTCGATAATTAGATTGTTTGACAACGATATCCCCATTAAATGTTCAAGAATTCGTCGACTGTTTCGTTTCTCTTTCATGCGGCGACAGCCTGGATTTTCTCGAAACCGCAGCCAATAAACAAGCTACGCTCGGAATAACAATTCCGGAATTTTAAGACGAAAAAATGTAGAGGAAAAAAGTATTGAAATCATCATCGCTCGTTGAATCGGATTTCCCTAATCGAATATTAATATTCATATTTTTGCTATCGCATAACTTTCATGTTCGAATTCTTGGTCGAACGGCGTAGAACGCAACGATGTCTATCGTTTCGCGTCTCGCTTCCAGACAAGATATTTGAGATGTTTGAACGATCAGCGTTGAACGCATTCTGAGTTGAAAGTGAAATGTTCCAGCGGAATCGCTTAATTTCATGCAAATGAGTTCTTGATACACATTTGCCTGTGTCTATTCGGGCCACGTTTGTTTTTCCGCTCTTCATTCTCAGTATGAGCGTTACTTTGCACATTACAATGTTGATTCGGTATTTGTGCTGTGTTTTGCTGTGTTCGATGATCGAAACAACAATTGATTTGCTTTTGATTAACATTTTCATTTTTGCGCTTCCAACGAAAAATATTGAATTGTTTGCATTCGGTTCGATTGCTCGCATTTTGAATAATTCATGACCCGGAATTGGCAATCATTTATGATGCGAAAATTGGGATGGAAAAAATATGAGTTTCATCGAGTCGAATATTGTTTGACGTTGATGATGTTCGCGATTCGACAAAATACATAATTTAATTAGCGGTGAGCCACATTCAATCTTGGGCTCGTCGTTTACTCGAGAGCATACTTGAATTTTCGCGCATTCCCTTTTCCGGCGACATCCGACGGAAAATCTGATTCGAAAACCATCAACTGTCATACGATTAAATCATGAGTCACTTATTTCGCTTTTCGGTTCAAGTTTAAGAGCTTTCGCAACATCGCATTATTAGCTTATCCTTTGCAATATTGAATTACGGTGGAGAGTTTGAAACGAGATAACGACCCTTTCCACGAGGCATCCAGCTCTTTGTGAGGCAATCATCAATTTCTCGGAACGAAAAAAATTTGTTCATAATAATCGCATAGCAAGAATGTTAGATTCTTGCAAGGGGGGAAGACAACGGCACCATTTTCCTCATTTCATTATTTTCATATTTTCTTCGGCGAATGTGAAGAGCCTGCCGAAAAAATGCTGCTCAAACACGGAAATTGTGCTTACAAAACATATGGGGCTCAACCTGATTATCTCTGCATGACGGAATGGTTGTCTAAGCGGAAATTTAAAGAGGATTCTCGGTGTTCTAACGACGAGGTCTGTGGAACAACACTGCACCGAACATCGGCGTCATATTTCGTGTTGATCTCTTTGCTTCAGCTCACTCGAGCAATTGATGGCATTTCAATCCCTCAAAGTTGAATGCCGAAATGCACGATTATCGATATTGACACCTGGCTCGTTGTCACGCTTTCACCGAATTTCACAAGCACCCGTCGCGTGTGTCGTTCAATTCACGAATGAATCACGACTGATCGTCGAATGAACATTTTTTAGTCCAGCACACCATCAACACAGCACCGCAAGTGAAAATGTCTACGCGAAATTATCAAGTGTCGCATTCGCCCGGAATATCCAGTTGAAACCAGATTTTGAATAAATCATTATTATGATAATTAATAGATACGTTAATCGTGGCCGTTGCTGTTGTGGTCGTTGTTGTTATCTTCGCGGTGGTGTGTCATCGCTACCGTTGTCGATGTATTCATTTAAATTAACGAAAATTCCACACTCACAAATTGACTGTAGCTTGATCTCTGTTCCGCCTCATCGATCGAATCGGCACGAAGTTGATCGATCGAGCGGTTGAAATGGCAAATGACAAGAGCAGAAAGGAAAAAAATGTGTTCATAATCATAAAACAATCATCAATCTAAGTGAAAATATTATTCAATAAGCAGCGTCATCGTGTCGTTGATTTGCGTTCGTTGCCGTTGCCGCTGTGAGTGTCGTAGCCGATAATCGATGTTTTAGTCGGTTCGCAATAGTCGTTGTGTTTTGCATTCCGTGAGCGGTTGTTCGTAGCAACGATTTTCGGTTCTGGCTTGGCCTTTGTATTGGATTATGCTATAGGAAAATTACAGCTGTCGCATTAATTTTGCTACGGTTAACGGCTGTCATTTCGCTCATAAGCATGCCATCGGTTTGAGTGAATCCACAGGTTGACAATATTCATCGCTATCATTTGTGCGTAGTTGAATGACGCGTTCGGTCTCGCGTCGAGTGACAAACTACCGAGACGAATATCCGTGTTGACACTGAACATAACAGATTCCAACCATTTGCCATTTTATTCAAATCCATTTATCGAACATAAACATTGGAAATGTTCAATATCAGTTGATCAGTTTGATGCAAACACAAACAGAAATGACGTCGAACGAGGAGAACCGTTCTTCTTCTTCCTCTTCTTCTTCTTCTCCTTCTTCACTTCATTTTCCTCTGTCGCCTTTCATTTCGCTCTCAAACGTCTCGCTATTTGTTTGAGTAATGTTTATTTTTCGCTTGAATTCACGTTTGAGAATCGTCGGTCTGGTTTTTGAAAACCGAATGTTTTCTATTGTTTTGAAATGAATGGTTTTTCGCTGAAGATAAAATTCAATTGAAATCCTTGAGTTTGAATGGAAATGCAAAGGAAATGAAATTCTGACTGAACAATCGCTCTTCCAATGATTGATTCTGCGGACACGAGTGATACCGATCACTCAGGCAGTTTCGATGCTTATGTAAGTTCCAGGCGTCGCTTGACATTCAGTCGGGCTTCAGTGGTGGGGTTTCCCAGGGACTGGATTTTCCCCTGATATTTGCTGTGAAATGCAGTAGGAAAAGCATGACTAATGAATGCCAGTGTCAGGGTATTCGGTACGATTGCTTAAGCGAGCAGTTCTAATCAGATTTTCCAGCGAGTCAAGTTGTATGATTCAAGCAAATCCTGTAATCGCTCCACGAACTACAAGGAGGGATTCGAAATAAATCCCAGTGAATCGCTTTCGAGCAGCACGTACTTTATCCGAAAGAATTTCAATTTGCTCTGTAGTTGACTGCGATGGCATTTGAGGTTCAACCATATCATATTTCAATGGCATTGTTCTTTGTATAAACCGGAATCTCACATGCATGCAAGCTTTTGCACAATCACTTTGCTTTTTGTTCCTTTTGTTTTGGCTTTTTTTCGAGAGGAAAAAATCTCCAGATTTTTTAATTGAAAAAGTTTCAAAATGCTCTCGGAAATGTGCCAAAAGGTCAATCGGAATGCACAGATCGACCTCGAAGGTCGAGCGATGAGATTGCATTCCGTACACTCGCATCGGGATGTCTGTGTACGAGGCTGAGCGACAACATATGAACCGAGACAGATGGTGTTTGTTTGACAAAGCTGCACCGAGCGCGCCAATTCATCGATATGCACGGTGGCGAATCATTGACTCGTCGGTTTAGAGCAACCAACTCATTCCAGCAATCAGCCAATGAAATGGCATCATGATGAAGCAGACAGATGCTTCACACCGATTTGCACAAGAACAACACAACCGACGAGGCTTTGTAATTTGTATTGAAGTTGCTTAGTTGATATTATTACATATAACGTTTTCCACACATGATCAAGCCCGTCATTCGCGTCTAGACTAGACTAAATATTAATGCGTCGCATCGAGTTGCGGTCAGCATTCAGCATTCGGGACAAAAACATCGACGAGCAGCAACAGCAGCAGCGGCGACGCAGCAAGAGCAACAACTCTGAACGACAGGTAAAAAGTGATTTCGATAACAAATGAATCTGATTTTTCAAAAGACGGAATGCGAAAAAGCGAAAACACTGCGTGAAGGAGGAGAAGAGTTGAAGAAGAGCTGAAGAAGAGCTGAAGAAGATGAAACTGAAGGAAAATAATTATCGCTAATAAATGCTTAGGCTGCTGATGATGATGTTTATATCGTTGATGTTGTTGTTGATGTTGTTGTTACTAAACAAAAGCCAAGCAATTTTGTTTTGTGTACAAACAAATGAAACCCACCAGATGAGTTGACACGATTGATATCACGAAGCGCAAAGTCACAAACACAATCACATTCGAACGTAATTTTGCGAATGAAAGAAAAGAAGCGGCGCTGAATCATTGCGAAATGAGATGCACGTGCGTACGTGCGATGTGTAGCACACGAGCGGTTCAAGTTGGCAATCAAGCGAGCCATGAGTGTCGACTTGGACGCCGAAATAATCAAAGGCATCTTCATTTCATTCCGCCATAAATTTCTTGGAAAATGAAACACCATATAATTTCATCGGGAAGAATGCCATCAAAGAGATGCCAAGAAAATGCTCGGGTGGAATGAAATGCATGAATTATCGTTCCGACATTTGGCTCGGCAGGCAGGGACCACTGAAAGACGGATATGAATTTGGTGGTTCGAATGACCAGCACTTCAAGCGAGCCACCTCAAGCGGTTCAATTTTGATCTTGATCCGTTTCCCGTTATTAATTGTTTACTTCGTGCTGGAGCAGCTCCAAGTCAAACGGAATCAATATTAAATTCTTCACATTTTGTTTCTTATTGACATTTTTTTTTTCGTGGGAATTCGCTGAGCCAGATGCTGATGAATTTCAATTTGGGGCCTAATTTTGCGAGAAAAACAACAAGACGAAGAAAACGAGATGCCTAGCGTTATTGAAAAGCCATTGTTTGGCGAACAGAAACAAAAGAACGAAAATTTGACAATCAAAAGTAATTTCGTGAGCTCGAGTGAAATGAAATGGAATGCTTGTGCAACGGACAGTGGAAGAGCGGTAGACAGTTCAAGTGACAAGATGCGTCTTGTTTAGCTGAGGGGCGGAAAATTCAATGGAATTTCATTATTAGCCGACAGCGATTTGCTGAATTTTCATTAATCCGCCAATCGTCTCGGCTCTCGAATGCAAAACGACTCAATTCGACAGCTCATGCAATCGGAAAAGAACGAATCTCCATTCCGATTATTCGATCAGAGTGATTCAAATCGAAGAGCGGAAAGACGCAAGAATGTTAATATTTCGTCATTTGCATAAAACTTTAAGCATTTTCAGCTATTTGCTGTGTCTTTGAGTGCGAGCCCGCCGTTCGGTGCGCGGTGACAAGCACGAAAGCGACGAACAACCGAACGATATACAACACACAGCATATTACCATAATCAAATCAAACGTAAACACAAAACGGTTATAATCAAATGATTAAATAATTCCACTGCGTTGTGGGGAGAGCGCACGAGAAAAATCTTCCACAAGAATCATGACGTTGTGTTTGAGCGATATTTTTCGGGAGATTCATTGTTGCGACAACGACAATAGCGACAGCAATCACAGTCAAGGCTTATTTTGGCGTGATAACAATGAATACATGTTAATTTGAGCAACCACAGCAGGAAGGAGTAAATCCTCCGATCAATCCAACGTCGATGTATCGTTGCGTGTGCTGCCAGGCGGCCCGTGAATTATTGCTGAATCATGCTAATTGCAAACAGTTTTTTTGCTTCTCCTCACGGAATTCTCCACACACAAATATTTGTGATTTTTTTATGGAATGTTTTCTCGATGCGGAATATTGTAAATTAAACAAACAAATTCGAAATTCGATTGAGCCAAAAATGTTTTTTCGAATGGTTTTCGTGCAAACATTCGGAATGAGGAAAAAACTGGCGATATTTTGTCGAAAAATTGAAAGAGAAATGCGAAATATGTTTTCAAAAATGAATTTAAAGAATTGCTTTAGGCATTTTGGTGACACTGAGAATTTCCGTCATATCTGTTTACGGGTGGTCCCAACAGAATAATCAGTAGCAAATCAAACCATTCGTGTGTCACTCTGGGGCCAATGTCATCTCTCGGAACGAAGTGTCTGCTTAGGTGAATCTCCATTAACCAATTGCCCTCCTAAAATCGAGCGAAAAAGCAACACCAAACCTCACACAGACAGCGCATTGCATAACAAATAAAATGCATGTCAAAATTAAATTGGCTGTCCGAAGGCTCGACACGACGTAGACAATGTCAAGTCAAAAGGAACAAACGGTGACACCGACACCGCCGTTGCGACTGCGGTAAAGTGGGAATACAATTGAATTGATTTCAATTGGATTGAGGTAAAAGCTATCTCGAAGATAACGGCTGATAGACGGGCATTGGTGTATCGCTTGTCGACTCGAATCGAATTGATTCTTCTTCTTTTTCTCCTTTTTTTGGGTGTCTCGTCTGCGTCATTGTGGCTGCGTTCATTCACTTGGGAATATCAGATGTCAAACAAATGATGCAGAAACAAATAATGGGCGATAATGTAATCGATTTCAAGATTCGGATTTGAGGGGTCAGTTACGATTTTCAATTTGATTCGCGATATCAAAGTTCTTCGAGCCGATTCAATCGAATGAATCATAACATCTATTGTGTTCGGTTGATTATCTCGTCGAGTTGTCTCGAAGCAATAATGCAGCCTCTCGAACGCAGTTCTCATAAATCAATCATTCCACCCAATGAGCACTGGAAATCTTTCAATTCCTTTATTATTTTAATTGTTCCGCCATTTGATTTATTTATTGCGATTTTTACGATGAAACAAATGGAAAAAGCCCACGCGAGGTGATGGACAGTTATTGCTTTGGCGATATGATTGGGGATTGATTCAATGCGAATCTTTTCTTTTTTTTGCTTTTTTTTTATTTCTGCTGAAGTTGAAGAAATCCAAATAGCAAAGAGTGTCGCACGCCATGTAAACGAACGAAGCACCGATAATAATCGAGGCATGGCAAACACATGACAATGGGGAAAAAGCAAAAGCGAGATGCATTTGAATTAGAAAGAGCACACATTGCGACGATGGAAACATAAACAATGCCGCGGTCACATTTGCGGTTGCGGTAAAACGATACGAAAATCGAATAAAACATTGGAAAACCGAATGCGAAATAGATAATGTTTATCTTCTTTTGTAATCAATGAGTTGAGCATTGGCAACGGCAATGGCAACGACCACGGAATAGGCAGCGACTGTGACAACACCCACATGAAGAATATTAGTCGTTGAAATGATCTTTGTATCCAAGAGCGAAATTTCACCGGCGGGGGAGGGGCGGACGGGGAGTGCTTAGCCAAATGGAAAGCAATACAATTTGGCTTTGTCTAGCAGCACATTGCGACAAATGCAATGCGACCATTGTTCACACCGTCGACATGCCGGTCGTCTCGCAGCCAGTCTCTCGGGCAAATAAAGATGTGAGAAGCGAAACCAAACGAAACACTTTGGCCAGTCGACTCGCATGTTGCGCATTCGGATTGAATGTGAGTGAGCGCGTGTATTTG
>JANSTV010050305.1:0-14192 GCA_027564135.1 Lestremia cinerea
ATTTTATGACTAATTTACCGATATTGTGAAATATCCGTTTTGTTCGTTTGAGAGTTGAACATGGAATGACGCACTCGTTGTTTTGTGTTTGGATTTGAATGTGGTGGACGCTGTCAAAAGTCGGTTGGAAAACGACTGCGAGGACATCTGGTGGAGGCATTTTTTTTTAGTTGCGAACGCCCTCTGGGTTTCGTTTACATATTTTTCTTGCTTATTTCTCGCTATCTCTTTCAGAATTAATTTCTTGGAGTGAGATTATATCATTCAGAAACCACAGACCAACCCAGTGCGTTTGACGCAAATCGAATTGAGTAAGAAGCATTCGATTTGCATTCAAGATTATGAAGAACGTGACCCCGGAACAAGTGAGGTCAACTGAGTGTTTCTCTTGGACTGGCGACAGTAACAACCTACCCTCGAACTGAAGAGTTTGACCAGATCCACCAGAGACGTCATCGACCCTTTGACCTCTCCAAGCCTTGGCGGAGCTTCTCCAATTCGCTCTCAATTCAAGCAATTTCGCCTCGAGCATCTCTCACGAATTGCACCTAATCGGACAAATCCCATCGAAACGCCGATAAACTAATCAATCGAAATGACCGCAGAAAAAAAAAAATGTCAACGCAAAATGGAGCATATTCGAAAAAACAAATCATAAATTCTCGTCAATGGTCCAAAGTGCGACCGCAAAGCTTACATCACAAAGTTATCGTTTCGAAAAGGAAGGCGATTTGTTTTGAAAACAAGACGCAACGCATCTTATCCAAGCGAACGAAAACGAAAACAACGAAATCATCGTCATTGGCTTGTCGTCGTCTTCATCACCACTGAGAACATTGTCCGTGTTAGTCATTTCGTAAACTTTTGAATCATCGCAGAACATTGCTCGCATCGTTCTCACTCTTGTAGCGCACACAAACTCCAACAAGAGCCGATAGTTTATTCAACGCTGGTTTTGGTGCTTGGCAAATGTCGCGATCGCCTTTGTCTTCGCGTGGATTCGTTGTGCATTCAAAATTGTCGCCCGATCAACCGATGCGAGTGTGAGACGCGCGCGCGCGCGCGTCGCCGACTGAAACGAAAAAGAGCCAAACAAACAAAAGCTTTTTCGTTTCGAACCGATTGACGGTCACTCGTGCACGCAAACGAGTCGCTTTCCTACGAGATCGCTTTGTGTCGAAAGCAGTGTGCGCGAGCGCGTTCAAACAAGAAACGGAGAGCTGCCTCCGTTGAGTCGATTCGAATTCAAATCATTCACAAATCGAATGCTCACCACTAACGATCGCACCGCAACGACTTCCAGCCGCAGTGATTTTTTCGATAATAAAATTTTAGTTGATTTTTGCCACATTGATTTTATTGTCGCAGCCACAGAACGAGTGCGCGACCGCTTTTGAATGGACATGAAACGAAATGCTGGAGGTTTTTTATTCTCGTGCGCGACAAACGAAAGTGATTGATTGTTTTGAATGAGATTTTTCCGGGTATTGTTCAGATCGTTTGAGCCAAGTGCGCGCGTGTGATTTTTAAAGTGAATTTGTTTTTTTTTCTTGCGACTTTGATCGTCCAAGCTTTGCCTGTGCACATGCGTGAATGATGAACACTTGGATTTGCTTCGAGTGAATTTTGTGATTTTCGAACGGTAATTTCTGTTGTTGGAGAGTTTTGTCAGTGTTTTTTGGAGACTTTTTTTTGGAGAGCCGTTTTGAGGAGTTTTGAAAAAGGTATTGGAAACGTTTGGGGAATTCAGTAGAAGCAACTTGGAAGAGCTACCGCGTTCACTACGGTCTACAAGTGGAAACAGTGCGAGAAGAGCGTTGCAGGTTAGAAGAGTGGCTTTGTCCTCTTCAAGTTTTGAAACCAAAAAAGAAAGAAACGACAAAAATCAAAGCGTTAACTGATCGTCAAATTGCTTCAATTGAACATTCCTAGTGTCTCGCAGTCGGTTCGAAAAATGCAAGCCAACAACACGATATTACATTTCGAATGGGTTTCCAATGAATGCAATTCAATGACAATTCAATCGAAAGGGCGAATGGCTGAATCGCAATAAATGCAATCGTACAAATGTTGGTCATTAATTCTGTTGAAATTGGCGCAACGTCTCCACAAAACTGATGCCTCTTGGAAACAAGCGACCGAAATTCACCTTCGCGTGACGTAGCGGAAACTGCCGAAATGAGCAGAAAATGAAGAAAAAACAACTCCCAAAAATAAACCAAAGCCGTCCAAAACAGATTCATCGATGAAGGTCAGCCAGATGCAAGCGCTGCTTTGCATAAATCACTTCCGAATGTCTCATATTCTTCAACGCTTCTGATGGTGTGCGTGCCGTAACATGCGTGAGAGATTCGCGTTGGCCACACTGAACCACTCATAACCGTCGGTCGACTTGAAGATGCGTAAAAACGATTCGATTCGCGATGACCTTCCGACCGACTCTGGCATTCGAACGGAGAGCGATAACACAACGGCAAGTTCGCCAGGGTTCAACAGAGACACTGCATTCTCTCGAATCGCACGACCAAATCGAGAAATTGTTTCATTTCGCTGACCAATCAATGAACTCGCCAATTATCTTGCGCAGCTGTTCGAAATTGTTTTTTTTGTTGATTTTTCTGTGTGTGGTTTGGCGATTGCCCGTTTGCCACCGTGCGCCGGAGTTTCAAATGTCATGCCCGCAACACGACGATTAGATAGCTGCTAGTTCGAATGGCGATTAGAGCTCATTTGGGTCTCTAATTTTCGCGAAACAATGAATAGTTGCTAGGAACACGAGAAATTAATCATTTTCGAGACGACAAATTGCCGAATCAACTGATTTTGTGCTGGGCTGGAGATTTTCTTTCGACATTTCACTCGGAGACCTTTCGATTGAATTGAAATTGGGTTTTAACCAAAATGGAGAAGCTTTGAATGACGCAACGCGTCGCATGCATTTCGATTCATGCAAACCCACCCAATCGAAAAGAAAAATTGGACTTCACTTCGACCCGGTTTGTGCATTCGCCGCTCCTGCGGCTCGCGCAATAATCATCGATTTATCGCGACAGCAACGGACGTCAATCGTACCGAATTGAGCTCAAGTCGACTTGCATCGAGTGAATAGTGAATTATCAAAATGATTCAAGGGCAAAAGTTCAAGTTGCCGATCACACAGTTTGCTTCGTGCGCACTCACTCACACTCGATGCTTATTCACGCGAGCACGCAAGCGCTAAATTAATTGCCATTGATTTTCCACGACACGACAAAAATGCAACGGCTGTTTGTTTTCCGATTTTTCTTTTCGCAAAAACACATTTTGAAAAACATCACAGAGGACGCACTGCAATGCGGCAACGCAACGCAAACACCGCGTGTGTTGTTCAGAGGTCGGTCGGATTCATCCAAATCCGTTTTTAATTCGATGAATTCCGCGTGAACAAGTGTTTTATCAACGATCGTTGGGTTTCGCAGACGTCTCGGGTTCGGCAGCCGACAGACCTCTGATGCCGTTGCCCTGGCTGACTGGCACACTTGCGAATCACCTTGAATTGCATTTCGCTAGTTTCATTTCGTTCTACACGCGCCGCACTGCTTTTCACATGAAAAAAATCGTTAAAATTCCCTCTTTTCACACGGCGCGAGTATCGTCACTCGAACACCAGCCTCTTTACCTCGGGTTAATGCATGTCGCGATTTCAATTAGCAGTCGTCGAGATGCCATTTTTTTCGCATTCGTCGTCACCATTCGATTGTTCTCGCGGAATCTCAATGGCCACCGGCAATCTGAAATGCATTGTCGCGAGCAGCCAGCGAACTGCGGTGACGCAAATGCAATCATTTGAATGCCGTAATTTATGCAAATATTCGCTCGATATGCATGATCGCAAGTGATCGAGCGGTGTCGCGAGGAGAAATTCCAATGGTGAAATAATTTTCCGCTCGATCAGTTGGGGCAGATTGAATCGAACTCGATCAGCAATAAAATCGATTTTCCTGAATCGTCGACCACGTGCATTGCACATGTCGCCAATTGGAATGATCGTAGGCGCCGACAACCGTCTGATTCGAATTGGACAAATGACTTCATAACCAAAACAAAGAACCTTAAATCGATCGAGGTGATTGTGCTTGTGATCTTACTGGCGGTGAACATCGATCGCGTCAAACCCAACCAACACCAAGCCCGTCGTCTGTCGTTCAACCGGTTTATCGCGTTGATTATTGAGTATTTCAACCAGCGACCGTCGCACCGAAGAGAGCTCACAATTGCCTTGAGATCACCGTCTGCAGACAAGCACCGATTCGTCTCGTTGTCGCCGAGAATGAAAACGAAAGCAAATGCGCAGTGACACTTTGCTTGGAAATTGCGAGAGCACTTTGAATCCATCAATCGACGTCAGTGCTGTGCTGCACGTCTTGCATAACTGTATTCGTTGCATGTCGCCGAGTTGTTTGTTTTGAATTGGCTTTGTTTTTAAGCGCAAGCATCGAAAGCTCGTCAAACATCTCAACTAATTCTTGTGTGTTTTTTCCGATCGTTGCAGAGAAACGTTGCATTGCCGAGGCAAAAGGATAAGATGGAATTGGTGGTGAAATCAACCAACGGTGAGGTCAACTACAGAGACAATGGACTTCATAACGGTAAAGAGAATGGCAACACGAAATTCGGATTCTCGAATTTACCGTATCGAGAGCCTGTCGACATGCAGTTCAAAGATATCACCTACTCGGTCGACTTGGGATTCAACAAAGGTGAGTTGACTATCGCTTCCGTCTTCCTCCCTCCGTCTGGATCACTCCAGCCCCCACCGCCCGATTCAATATAACTTGCGTCCATCGATTCTCATTGGAATGACCCACTCGTCTAATTGTGGAATAATTCAAATGATGCAATTGCCCCCTGACCTGCGTGCAGTATCTCATTAAGCGACCGCCTTTCAAAGCAACTGCTCAAGGTTGCAATTCGTCCACAGAGCTGTCAAAATTCGAATAATTTCGAGAGAAAAAAAACAAATGTAATTCCCGCAAGGCGATGGGAGGCGGAACCGCATGCATTGTGTTTGGGCTCGGTTGGTATTTTCGTGTTGGGTCGGCGGTGTTTTGCTGCCAGAAGCTTATTCATCGAACACTCAACACTCTGAACGATGCTTCCGACGAATCGTTTACTCAAACACTTGAAGCCTCAATCAAAGAGTCAAATACCGAAGGCTGACTCAATGTTTGACCAGTGATTGAGATGAAATTGATGAGCCGATTCCATTTCGGGAACTTTCCAATTGATTTTGCTCTTGAAAGCCCCCCTTGCTCTCGCTCGGATGTCCGCAGCTATTTTTAGCGCCACAACATCGCCCTACAACATTGTCCCGGAGAGCGATCGTGCGGAATTGTTGGCTCGAATCGAGTCTTATCAATCCAACTTGTGGAAGGATTAAAGGTCAGTGAATTCGAAAATTATCGCTGTTTTCGTTTATGCGCATGCGTTACACACGTCATTGATGGCGATCTACGTCGAATGATTGTGAAATTGCCTGATTCTTATATTTCGCTTGAATTCCACGAAAAACACACCTTGGGTTTTTAAATCCGCTTTACATCTTGAAGACGCATCTCCGGTTGACCTTTATCTGGGGCATCGGTGCGGGTGCGTTTATCGAATAAGCACATGCGATTCGTCTGGGGGGGAAAAAGCTGCTGACAATATTTGGCGCTGAGAAGGTCGAACGACGACGCCAGTGAAAAACCACTTGCGGTGACCAAGTGCGTAATGAATGCTCGCGTCTAATTATATCGATATTATGTGATTTATTCGGAATTCGGTTGATTGTTGATTGACACAAGCATTAGAGTGACGTCTCTGTTCCGCATTTCAAAGTCGACGCGATCGTTGCCTTGCGGAAATTTCCTCTCGATTTCCTTTCGCTTCGGGGTTTTCTGTTGGGTTTGTGTTTGTTTCAAACGGAATTGGAGCACACCTAGCCACTTCACCTTGGAAGGTGCCCTGAGGAACGGGACCTTCAGACGACTTGTACACCAGCAATTCCCATCAAAAACCCCAAAAACCAGTCCTTGAATTCACCACAAAATGGGTAAAAGCTGTTTAATCGCGCCAGTGCAAAACAATCACATAAATGTCATTGTTAATCGACAATTGCATCGATAACAAACAGTAAAACGTTGATGAACAACAATAACAACAGCAACAGAACTCGATCGCGCGAACGAACGAAAGTAAAACAGAATAAAAATTAAAAAAAGAAAAAGAAAGAAACAAAACATGAGTAACTTTGTACTTTGATCGGAGGGAACACAGCAATCAGCTGCGACAATTCGATCGAACAGTTCAATTCGACAAAACGGCAAAGTAACCAGCTTGTGTCGCGACGCGAACAAACGTTTTCGTTTGTGCGCGAAAAATGCAAATTTGTGATTTATCGGGTCGACAATGTGCCGTCGTCGTTCATTGTTCAGGCAATCAACGTTGCGATTGATAAAAAAGCACGTCCCGGCAGTGCTCGGTCAGAACGGTCGAATGTCGAACGGAATTCTGGTCGATTTGTCAGACACTGCTGGCGAACTCACCCGAAACGCTTTCGCAGCCGTTCGAAGGTGGGTCTTGCCTACATTTCACCGTCACCGGACCGAAACAAATGCGACCGATGCTATCGACCGTCAGCAATCACCCGTTCTATGAATATTCATTTTTGTTTCAAATCAATCAGTCATTTCTCATTGACATGAATTCGCTTTTGATTCGCAAAAATCGTACACTGTTTTCAAAATTGATAAGCGCATTGTCATCAAAATACTTGAAGTTTTGCTTGAATTTCATTCTTTTTCGACGAAAAAAAAAACAAAAAAAAAAAAAATTCTTTCGATGCGCGATTCGGACTGGATGCTTGGTGGGAATGTGGCGACATTGAGAAAGGAACTTTGGTCGGCTGGCGTGGAGACGACGCGATTAGAGTCGGCACATTGTCTCTATCTGAAATGACGCGACACAGACGCCTGCCCCGAATTCACCACAGAGATATGGGTGAGTCGGGTCGACCCTGACTGGAATTGCCCCATTCGCCCCATCCCTCAACCGGCCTCATTCGTACATTGCCCAGAGCACTCAATTCCCGTTGATTGTCTTATCCCTTGCACAGTGCATGCGTTGTCGGTTCACCACCTCTTGGCGGCCGGGGAAAATATCGATGTTTTGTTCAATTGTTTCGCACGACGCGCGCTAATCGGACTTACGCGGTCACCAGCGTATTTACAATAATAACGATGTGTGTTTTTAATCGCCAACCAAATTGAACTTTGAATGTTTGCTGAGGAACAATGACGCATTTTCGAAGCTGATAAGTTAATAATATTTCTTCTTTTTTTATTTTTTGTTTTGTTTCATTTTCCTTTCGTTTTATTCTCGTCCATTCTCTTTCATTTGCTTTGCGCGCATTGTTTTTTTTTTTTTCGTTTTGCGGACAATTCGAAATGAACTGAATTGACTTGGTTCAATTGAACACTGAACTGGATTCATGCGATCGGACGCTTTGACATTTAAATTAATCAATCTCAATTAAATTTCCATTTGCTATTTGCCCGTTGTTCCTTCAATCTCTAATCCGCGACGACTAATTGAAGTTCGAACCCGGATGTCATTTTGGGATGATGACGCGCGATGAGTCTCCTCCGGGTGTCCGGTGGATTGCTCATCGGCTGAGTTGCCTTTGTGTTGCCTTCCGACGCAACATCTCAATACGAGACTTGTGTCAAAGCAGCTCTTCAAAGCGAACGTGTTGAGTGATCCGGCACACGTATTTACATTAAAGATAATCGCATTAGCCATTGCGAAAAACTCCGGCAGTGGAGGCGCCAATCAATACAGTTGAATACGGTGAGAATTCACAGTCTAATTAATATTTATCGATAATTGAATTTCCAATCGCGCCATACTGCCGTTCAGCATCAATCGGTCGAGTTATTTATGAGATGCATTTGACCTGGGCGTGTTGGTAATGCGCCGCAATTAAACTAACGTTTTACAATCGATTCGATAAGTTGCATTTTCGCTGATGGGGTTCTCCGTTGGTGGCAATCATGTGAGTGTCGAATTCAGTCCAAGTCCAAAGAGGACGATCCACTGAAATCTCAGGCAAATTATCAAAAGTCAAGTGGCCGAAAATCGGGCGTCAAGTGTTTTCGGTCGCGTAGATTTGCCGGACCCCCTTCGAGGAGGGCTATCTGCCAACTGAACAATGGCCTGTTTTAAAGTGGTCGAGATTCGTTAATCTTGAGTTGTCAACGTGATTTCATTTTTAAAAATTAAAAATTATCGCTGTCAACATCAAAGGAATGCTGTGTTGAATGCGAAGAAAATGAAATGACAACAAAAAAAAATTACGTTGGAAAATTGCCCTTGGTATCTCATTCCACCTCCGGTCATAATGCGAAGAATCCGCTCTCGTAATTGCCGCTTGCTGCATCGCGCAAATGATAATCATAACGCTTGTACTTTGGCAACCTGTTGGCGATCGATGACAAACATCATTCTCGAATTGAGCACATCATCGCAACGCAATCGGCATCGGACTTTGGACCTGTGCGCGATTTGATAAAAATTGGTAAACGAACTTTTAATTCAATATTTATCAAAAGCCAATAGAGAATATCAACGGTCGATTGGCCGCGCGGTCACAACGACAGATTCACATGGAAACAAGTAAACAAAGGCAATTGACTGACGTGTGGTGCGCAACGCCTCGAGTATTGAATTTGTTTTGGCTTTCGAATGATTGGATGAGGGCGATGTTATCGGTCGCGTTCATTGTTCGAACACGTTTGAAGAATGCAGACTGGGTGACGGTTTTGATTGTGGAATTTTCTCTTTGTTTCCCCTTCGATACATTTCATATTCATTCTGACTTTTTCTTCCGTCATAAGACAATTAACGGTTGATCTGGTGATTCTTGAAATCCCACCGTAATACCGCAAATGTCGACAATTCCAGTAAGCGTTGAAGGTTGCGCTTGGAGATCAATTGTGATTTTATTCAAATGCTCGCCGGTTCAACTGAAATCATTGATCGATTTTCATCCGGCTGAGATAATTAATCGGTCAATTAGCGTCAGTAAAAACCGCAACAACAACAAACTAATCAATGAATGCATTTTTTTTGTTCAGGCGTTAAGGAAATCTTGCATCGCGTAAATGGCAAATTTCCGGGGCAACAGTTGACGGCGATCATGGGTCCGTCTGGTGCGGGCAAATCAACCCTTCTGGACGTTTTGTCGGGATATCGTCGGACTGGTGTTACTGGTTCGGTGTACGTGAATGGTCGCATCCGAAATTTGGATACATTTCGTAAAATGTCGTGCTACATCACCCAGGACGACCGCATTCAGACGCTGTTGACAGTTTTGGAGAACATGAGACTGGCGGCTGACTTCAAATTGGGCAAATCATTTCAGGCGCACGAGAAGGAAGCCAGAGTAAGTGTTGGAGAGGGATGGAAGTGATTGAGAGGGTGATGCTAAGTACGTGATTTCGATTCAGATTGAGGAAATCCTGACTGTACTCGGTCTGTACGACCACCAATACACGTTGGCGAAGAAGCTGTCGGGCGGTCAGAAGAAGCGCCTGTCAATAGCCTTAGAATTAATAAACAACCCCACTGTGATGTTTCTCGATGAGCCGACCACGTAAGTCGATTGTCTTTAAAGCTTTTGGTGGATAAATAACCGAGTTGCTCGACAACAGTGGACTGGACAGTCATTCCTGCTCGCAAGTGGTCAGCCTTCTGAAGCAACTGGCCAGTCAAGGACGAACCATCATCTGTACGATTCATCAACCCTCGGCCAAATTATTCCAGGAATTCGAACAGGTTTACGTGTTGTCGCTGGGTGAATGCCTGTACCAAGGGGGTACGGAGAATATTGTGCCATATCTGCAGTCTGTGCAATTGCCCTGTCCAATGTATCACAATCCCGCCGATTACAGTAAGTCGGAGTGTCTTCCTCCAAAACTCCCACTCAAAGCATCTTTGTTTTTACAGTTGTTGAACTGGCCTGCGGCGAATACGGTCACGACAAAATCAAAATCATGGTCGACAGCATGGAAAATGGTGAATCAATCGATTGGTTTGCGGATCCAAACAAAATCCTGAAGTTGGAAACTTTGCGACAGAAATACCCACTGCGACAAAATTCAAAAGAATCACATTCGCTGGAAGTTACATCACCGATCAATCAGCTGAGTGTGCTGTTGCGTAGGGGTTGGCTGAAAACGAAGCGAGACACAACATTGACACATCTGAGGTGAGTTTGCTGTTGGTTGACGTGTGACTTCCGGTGGCAGTTTTCGTGTTATTGTTGCGATGTTCGATATCTCGCTCCATGAAAATCGTCTCTCGCCTTTTCCCTTGGCCAACATCAATCAACAACAAATGATAACGTGCTCCGAGTTGAACAAAGAGAGAAAAAAATAAGCAAGAAGAAGAAGAAGACGCGAATCAAAGTTTTTCATACGGTCATTTGTGCCGAATCATCGCATGAAATCTATGAGAATGAGTTGAATGTCGCGAGATCGACTTGGCGGTTATCGCCAGAAAGCGAAACCTTTCATCGAAACCCTTGCCATATCGCCATGCCCAACACATTCAGGTTTATCGAGAATAATGAAGTTCACAATCGATTATCGCTAAGAAGCACAATAATTAAATCGTTGAGTTCATTAGTTGACCTCATTTTCCAATAAATATTTTTCACTGTTTGCCGTTCAATAAGCAACGCATCGAGCTGGATTTGAACATCCACTCAATGTTCATTCGGATTGCACACGTGTTTCGCTGATGATTTTGATGCGGATTTTTTTTTTCTTTTTCCTTTGAAATGACGCATCAAACGTCAATTTGGCTGTTGTCGCAACATCCGTGGGGTGGAGCTTGACTTGAATCATTCTTTGCGAATTAACGGGGTTTTCATTGGTTTTTTCTAGAATCGGCGTCAATGTGTTTGTCTCATTGATGCTGGGGGTGCTGTACTGTCGTTCCGGAAATGAAGGATCTCGAGTGCTGGACAATTACAATTTACTCTTTGCCATTCTGATGCATCACTCGATGGCGACAATGATGTTGACGGTGTTGACGTGTAAGTATTCCGTCACCGAGTCGAAGACATCAGTTGAAGTGACCTGAATCGCTTTCCAGTCCCCACAGAAATGGCCATTCTGCTGAAGGAGCACTTCAATCGATGGTACTCTCTGAAGTCGTACTACATTTCGGTGACTCTTCTCGATCTACCGATCTCGATACTGGGCACCTTCATCTTTAGCGTTCTCATCTACACGATAACCAGTCAGCCGTTGGAATGGTCTCGTTTTGGAATGTTTTTCGCCATCAGTTTGTTTGTGTGTTTGGTGGGGCAAAGCATTGGATTGATGGTCGGCGCCTGGTTCGACGTTGTGGTGAGTACCTCAGTCATCTCAGTCACGCGATCCGAAAGATTCTACATTCAAGTCTTTCAGAATGGAACATTCCTGGCTCCCACAATCACCATTCCAATGATGATGTTTGCTGGATTCGGAGTGACCTTGCGGGATCTGCCCAGCTATTTGAAATGGGGCAGTCACATATCATTCTTGAGGTATGGCCTGGAGGGATTCGTTGGTGCCATTTATGGTGATAATCGCGCCACGTTGGCTTGTGAGGAGAAAGCGTACTGTCATTATCGGTGAGTGCCCCTCCGCCCCCCTCCTTCGACTTCAAAGCTTAACATTCTTCTCCTTCCACAGATACCCGCAGAAATTCCTCTCTGAAATTTCAATGCAAGGCGACCAATTCTGGTATTGTCTGAATGCCCTCATCGCAACGTTGCTAATTCTTCGAGTCCTTGCATATTTCTTGCTGCGATGGAAAGTGGTGGCTGTCCGATGAGTGGAATGTCACCCAATAGCTTTTAGATTAGTCGTAAATTTCTGTAATTTTTCAGATGACGAGAAAGATGAAATGCAAAATTAATTTATCGATCGATTGTGCCGAGCTATTTGTAGGCCGGGTGCCAGTGCGAGAGCAATTCGATAGTTTTTTCCTTTGATTTTGTGGGTTCTATGATAATCGCTTAGCCAAATAGACAAAACTATGTACATAAGATGGACCGGTTGACTGTAGCCGGACATTCTGATATTGTTTTGATGCCATTCCATTTTGCGAGGCAATCGTGATTTTGACATTTTTTATTTTTTTTTTTTTTTTTGAAACGAAAAACGTGATTAGTTTTAATGGAGATATATTTATTGTATTTTTTTTCACATTTTTGACGAAATAAACACCAAATTGAAAATAACTGTTGATTTGTTTGGAAGCTGCTAGATCTCATACGAACTCCCTTTGAAGTACTTGGGAGCCACATCAACTTCTTTTTTTGAGTCTTTCGGTTCCCTTTGGAATCTCGCCAGGCCAAATCGACTGCATCCTGTGAATTTTGGGGATGATCCACTGAAATTGACGGTATCCCCACGACCATTGACCGAATCGAATTCAATCGCCGCCATATTGGAAGAATTCCGTCGAGGGCATTTCTCCAGGCAATATTCTCAGGCCATTTGTCAAATGACGCGGGGTTCATTTATCGGGCCGGGTCACCTGGAATGCCCTCGTTGCTGGGAAGTCGGCCGATCCCGCCAAAAATTAGCGCTCGCTCGATCAATCAATTATTCAATTAAAGATCGAATTCTTTTTTTTTTTTGGGAAACCAGGCTGCTCCACCGAAACGGTTTGCGCCTCGACTCCAAAGTGATTCCATAAACGCACCCATTGCCAGTCGAGCCATTCGGCTATCGGCGATACTGTCAAATGTGTTGTGTTTACTTTGTTCGATGAATAACATTGTATTTTCGTGCTGGAATCAAATCAAGAAATGAACGAAACTACGGCCAGTCAATTGCGAATTGTTTGAGCAGTGTCCAGTTTATCGTCGTCCAAAACATTCCAACAAAAAAAAAATAACACAAAGCTCGGTGCGATTCGATAAAAAAAAAAGCAGCAAACTCACAAAAATGAAAAACGCAGAGAGCAGTCACCGTCGAAGGAGTCAACGAGAAAGGCGATCGGCATTGTGCGACCAACCCGCAGAAAATTGGACGGGTGCCGACAGTGAGTCTATCGATTCGAATGGGAATATCGACGAGGCGGACGATCGACAGGCAGTCGATCGCAAGGATTTCACACCCAACGGGGAAGTTAACCCGGTGGAGGCTTCGTCGCCGAAAGAAAATGACGGCCCGTCAGACGGCCGCAAACAGACGATTGCCCGACTGAAGAATAGCATTCAGATGTTGCAGGAACAGAATTTGAAGTTGTTGCTCGAAAACAGTGAATTGAAATCGGTGATTGAGCAGAAGAGTGCGAAATTGGCCAAGTTGTTGCAGACCAAGACGAATCCGATTCGATCAAATGAATTGCGTTCGAATTTATTTCGAACGGGAAAGATGAATGTGAGTATGGCCGCAGTGACAGGGCGACGATGAGAAACGGTGTAATTGTGTGGTTGTTTGTTCGACAGGAGAAAAATGGCATCATCACGTACGACTGTGGCATCGTCATCGACTTGAATTTACAGAATGTCTTGTGCTCGGTGGAGAACACCTCCGCAGCCGATCGCACTTTCATCAATAAACTGCTGATCGGCATATTCGGGAAGGAGACGCTCGAAAATAGCAGTTTGTGTGGACTTCGACCAGACAATCCCAAGGTGCATGCTGCTCGACTTGAGGTGGCTCAGTGTAAGTCTTGACGTTTCTCTGCCAAATCGGGCATCCAATGATGATGCTCTCCTCGTTCCAGCCATCTACTTCAATCGCATTTTCGCCAGTGGGGATGGCTTCAACTCGGACCGCAATCAGATGTTCAAGGAGGTTGTCAGTTTGAAATGCAAGAGTTCCACGTCGACTTCACAGCGAAAGGTTAAGCGAATGCGAGCGAGTTGTGGCGAGGAAACTTAAACGATTTTATGGACGGTGGTGGACCGCTTTGATAATTAAGAGATGAAAATAAATGAAATGCAATTGACGGTATGTGTCTTTGGTTCTTCAGCGGGTGGCCAGAAAGAGCAAAAGAAACTCTTCAACCGAAATGCGTCGGACAATTGTAGTTCTTGAAATAAAACATCAGACTCTTGATTTGGGTTTGAATTATCTTCCCATTTATTTAATTAAATGGAGTTT
>JANSTV010050316.1:0-14192 GCA_027564135.1 Lestremia cinerea
TAATTCCGGAAAAGCCGAATGTCACAGTCTGCATATTTTTCCATTTTTCAGCAGTTTTCATGAGTTTGCATTGTTCGACTTCAGCTGGATAGGAACGCTTGCCTTTGAAAGATAACAAAAACAGAAAGCATCGCATCGTAACCATGGTTTCGCCATTTGGCAGTGAGTCTCGATTATTATGCGCCTTGATGTGAATATTAGGCACATTTGACTGTGCCCAACACCACCAGTTCGAGCTTATCACCTTACAATCATCATTACCGCTTTTGAATTCCTTATTCCTCCTTCATTTCTTATAAATATGCACGAGTTATGCTTCGAATGTTGTACAGTGCACGGTGTACAGCCGTCACACATGTGAATAATTCACTTGACGTGTTTCCTTCACAATTCACGAAGTCGTCCACGGCAGTCCAATCGACCCATAGACCCTTCTCCACATCGCCGCTGGCATTTGCATTACTGGCCTTTTTCTAATAATGCTCAAAATTAATTTTATATTTTCTTTTCAAGACGAAGAAAATGCATTTGCAATTACTAAATTATTCATAAACATGCACTTCGAGACAATTCAATTTCTTCGACAGACTCGTTCGTTGGCTCCAACCATCGCAGTTTCGGTCAACAAAATGCTAATCCTTCCAGCTGGAAGTTTTCTTTCCGATTTTCCGCTTCGCAGTTAATACAATTGGCATTGATTAGCATAGTAAATTGAAGAGAAGAAAATAACTGAGAAATTTTGTGAAAAATTCTTGGGTTTTTGAAAATCCACTGAAATGTTGTGGTGTCCAAGAGCAATGACATGTTGGACTGGTTGAACTGGTTGCATTGCATCTGGGTTCGTTCCATCGAAAATAAATCATTCACTGCGGTTAATTGCCATTGGTTTGCAACCGCAAGCTTGCCATTTAATCGCCACAAAGCACGAGATCGTTCATTGTTACTGTGAAATTGGTGCCCTGAAATCGCCAGGGTGAACTGAGCGGATGTGCGAATGCCAGGAGTCAATCGATTCGAAACAGGCGCGCATTCGCTATAATTAACGGTTTCGCTTTCAATGCACACGATTTCACCGATTTGTCTCTCAGAAAATGTTATTTTGTGACGATTTGCCACAAAACAGTTGACTTCGCCAACGACGAAACGTTGATCTCGAATAATTCATGCAGAATCCATTAATTGTCTGAAAATGCAAAACAGCCTTTGCATCATCAAATTTAAAAATAAACCCGAACCAGTGGCAACGTACGTTACGCGTACAGTGTGTCAGCGCTAGAAAACGGCAAAAACGAATTGAAACGAATTTTTAGTACAGCGAACACTGGTAATACGATCGAATAACAACAATGCAGCGGCAACAGCGCATTCCGACGAGTCGCAGCCAACTTCTGTTGAAACGTTGACGTTCGAATCTGGTCGTGAAAGTATGGTGGAATTGCAGACAAAAGAAAATACCAGCTATTGATAGGAAAATCTCAAAACTGTGTCTTCTTTGTGCTGAACCATCATCCACAGAATGTATTGTTGACAATTATCGCCAGAGGTGCTTCTATTGCTGCGTTTCTAGTGGATCGCAACACCATTTCCAACCAAATATTCATCTGCAATAGTCTTTCGACGATTCGATTCATTTGCTGAAATAAAACAAAATATTTTCACTTGTTTTTTTCACTTCAACGCAAATCATTTGCTTGCATTTTCGATTGGATTTTGTAAGTCATTTGACTCTTGGAGCATCTGACCCATTTTAAACTGATTCTTATCTTTTGATTTCGTTTCAGAATTTGTCTGCAAGCCCACACCATACACCCAGCATTTTTGAAAGGCAGTCAGAAGGTTGACATCGTGAAAGGCGAAGAAGAAGAAGAAGAAGAGCTATTGAAAACAAAGAAAGAGAGAGAGAGGAGAGAACAAGAGTAGAGTTTTCATATTGAGAATTTGGTGCTCTTGAGGTTATGGCATCCAACTGTTGTGGAACAAAGAAGCAAAAAATGAGCAATTGCAACGGTCATTCGTCGCTGGCCAATGGTCATTCATCGACGTCCAATGGCCATTCGAATGGCTACGCCAATGGGCACAACACCGAACATGTGTCCACAGCTGATATGTGCCTCTTCTGCTTTGATGTGCTCTACTGTGAGCTGCACAACGTCGACGGGCCCAAAAATCCTGACTTCACCGATGATGCATAGTATGTAACTACAATTTGTACCGTTATCTCCTTTGTCAGCTAGTGTATGTCAGTGAACAACACCCGTGATGGATCCATGTTGTGGAATGGGTAGTGAAATGCCCGTCGTCGTTGTTGTTTGTGTCTACCGAGGTCAATGACCTCTTCGCCTTGACATAAACGAGTTTTAATTGCGTTTTAAATGTTGAATGCTCAATTCATTCCATCTCATGCTTCAATTACGGGTTGAAGTATACGTTTTTTTGTTTTTTTTTTTTGGTTTTTTTCTTTTTTTGTTTGAAAATTTAAAAAAAGTGACATTCGTGATCAAAATGAGCCAACCTTGGCTCATAACAAATCCTCTTGTTGCATGAGAACAACAAACAATCAAACAATTTTTGTCATCGTTTTCAGTCCGTTATTTGTCACTTGGCACATTGGCAAGGACAAAAGACTCAGAGGATGTATCGGGACCTTCAGTGCAATGAATTTACATTCAGGTAAAACAGAGGAGTCTTGCAACGAACTGACATTGTCATTCTCACAAAATGTGTCGCAAACTTTATGTCGATTCAGGTCTTCGTGAATACGCCTTAACCAGTGCATTGAAGGATTCCCGCTTTTCGCCAATAGCTCTGGAAGAATTTCCAAGATTGACTGTCTCTGTCTCAATTTTGCAGGTAATGTGTGACGGACGGGCGTGTCAAAGCGATATTTTTAACTCGAAAAACTGCCATTTTTGATTCAGGGATTCGAAGATGCCCAGGACTTTTTGGATTGGACCCTTGGTGTTCATGGGATTCGCATTGAATTCCATACTGAGCGTGGCAGCAGACGTACTGCTACCTACCTACCTCAGGTTGCCGGTGAACAAGGTACGTCCCCACTCGATTCTCACACTTGTGTCCCCGCCCTCACTGAGCGCTCACCTTCCAACCCACAGGCTGGGATCAAATCCAAACAATAGACTCGTTGTTGCGCAAGGGCGGCTATCGTGGACAAATCACACCCGAAGTGCGCAACTCAATCAAACTAACTCGTTACCGTTCGTCGGAAACTCATTTGAGCTACAACGAGTACCGCAGCATCGTGGACCAACAACAATCGAAAGTATCAAACGGCTATGCGCACAATCATTGCTAACGTACTCCGACCAATCTCTCGATACTGTTTCGCCATTGCGAAATTTTCTGCGAAAGCAACAACAATTTCAATGCTAACGATAATTCAATTTTGCAATAGCAATTACAGAAGATGGGGTCAGTGATGATTGTCCAAGTTGAACGAGTATCATTGACGTTGTCGTTCAAATTAATTCAATTAGTGATTAGCCGATTTCAATATTTGATCTTTCAAGTAATTTTCAGACAAAAAAATTGTTAATTCAAGAACCATAGCTATTTGATGAGAGTTCAATGAAGTTCAACGCTTTCCTTAGATTTTTTTTGGGAAACAGTTTTTCTCCTCCCTTTTTTTTATTATTATTTTTACAAATCGTAAGTGACATGAATTTTTGGTAGAATTTTCTTTATTTCGATCTAAATGATGAATTTTTTTAAATAACATCAAATTCGTTGGGAAACCTGGAAAGGTTTGGACGCAGCCAATGTGTCTGTTTGACCGAAATAGAGAATATTTTTTCAAACGATTCGGTGCGACATTTGAATTATATAGTTTATTAGTTTTAAGCTGGTGTTTACCACGAAAATTACTGAGCAATTTGGAATAATAATAAATTCTTGCAAAAAACCCTCACATTCTGCAATGAGCGTCGTTCAGAGCCGACCAAGTCAATGGCAGTAGACGCGGGGAAATGAGTCCCGGCTTCGGTTCGATTGAATGTGATTCTGAGAAGTGCAATACCATTCTGTGCCAAAACCTCACCCCCATTGAATCGCTCTGGTAAACACTGTTCATCATTATTTTTTTTATTTCGTTTTCATCTGCGATTATCTTAAGCGAAACACGAGTTTTTTTTTTTTATTTTTTTGTTCGAAAATACAATTTCGTAGTTTTTAACAATTCGAATGGTTGCGAATGAATACTAGATGACGCATCAATTGTTAAGATTCGGGTGCGTTAATGACGAGTCATTGCTGGTGGGCAGTTCATTCAATGCGCCCGATTATGATGAAGACGAGGTGATAATCGTCTAAAGAATAGTTAGCTTTAGGAACGTTGACGACGTCGAGTCAGATTGAAAACAAAAGAAAAAAAAAACAATCGATTATGAGAGAGAGAGAGACAGAGATATTTACATGATACTATTTTCTTAAAAATTTGATGTTCATTCCCGTATCTGGTTTCGAATTTGCGAAAAGAAATGCCTGCAATTGATTTGTGACATCGGGGCTTGACTGAGTGACGTGGATTGTTGGCCTCGGTCAATTCGCCATTCTTGGGGGACCAACGTCACCACTCGGGTCATTTTCCAACTCATTTAAATACAAATTGGCCTAAAATTTCAAACAACCAAAACAAAAAGAAAACAAAATTCCTTCGTTCCAAGAAACCAAGTTCGATTTCATCGACTTCGACCCTCTGCAAAATGACACACACACACAAGCTTTAACCCAAACGCACGAATTGATGATAAGAGCGCTGCGATTTCATCGAATTTCTCTTCCATGCGGCCGACCAGGGGCTGCCAACGTCACATGTTCGCTTTATTGCCAAGCCGCAATTCATATCCCTTGCGAATCGCGAGTTCTCATTGGCGATAAATGTGATGCATTTCACTGCCATTTTCATTCTCAAATTTAAATATTTTAACGATGAAATCAATCAATCAATTAATTCGTAGATAATTAAGACAAATTTTCTTTTTGTTCAATTTGTTGATTTCATTTCCGAGCAATCGGATCGATGGAAGTTTACCTTCTCCATCTTTTCTTTTCGTCTTAAACTCGCTCCGAATTAAGCGAGAGTTTTACCGATATTTTAAGCGCGAAATGATTCGTTTTTATTTTTTAAAAATTGCATTAATTCCCTTTGCTTTCAGTTGGTTTGATTCCAGATGAATTTTAATTGCAATAAAATGTCGTTGCTGTAACAATAATGATAATAATTCAATGAGAAATATATGTTTACATTTGGGCTTGAGGATTTGATTGGCTTTTAATTCAGTGAAAATGTGCGGGGCTCGCAGGCGTCACCGGAAATGACAAGCAATCTTCGATTTGATTGTGGTTTTTTATTTGTAAAATCTTCTAGCAACTACATACAAACTGAGTTTGAAACTTAACAAGCGCGACCTATTTGGCGTCCAGCTCCTCCTTCTCAGCCCCTTGAAGCTCATCTTGCAGCAATTGCAGTCTGATGTGCATCATTTCGGCGTGCTCCTTGTACGCTATAGCACTGGCCAGCAGAGAATGTGCAATCACAGCCACAACAAGATGCTGGGAGATGGGCTTTGTGAATTTGATGCAGAGCTTTAGGACTTCCTTGGGCTGTTTGATGATTGATGGTATTCGGTAGGTGAAATGTCTGGTGGCAAACTGAAAGAGCATTCGAATCGAATTGAGATTGTGTCAGTGTTTTGTTGGGAAAAGGAAGCTCACCACAAGAGACGAGATAGGAGCCAGCAACATCGGATAAGCAGTGCCCAAGCCAACCTGAAACGCTGCTGCTTTAGTTTGAGTACAAACGATGCAATGCCCACCCAAAAGAACTTCGTTTTGCACAAACATTGAATGGAACGCCGTGGACAGGAAGGACGGCATCATCACCACAGGAATGTACGAAGAAAACTGCCCATAACTGCCCACGCGCAGCTTACGTCTGTAATGGATATTTAGCAATATGCTCGACACACTGCTGGCGATACCCAAAATCATCGGTCCATTCCTCAGAAACAATCTGCAATTCCATTGGATTAGTTCTGCGAGTGCGAAAACAAAGGCGACGATTCCTCACGTTTCACTTTTTGGTGTCCAGCCTTCGACGACTTTGCCATGATAGATGAGCACATCTTCTCTCGACAACTGAACGGCATGCTCTGGAACTGACCCTTTCACTCTTGTGTGGTAAATTGCCATTGGGATTGTGAAGTCACCGGCTGTCCCTTGGGGTTAGGTGAATGACGTCGAGCGAGTTTGCTGTGAAAGCGGTTTTGATTCGCGTTGAATTAATCAAAGGATTGCACAATCGACTGGGAATGTTTTATTACCGAAGTTTGACGCCTTAAAGCTGGTCGACTCTTTCAGGAATCTCACGAAAATATTCTTTCAAAATCTTTGAGAGGTTCGTTGAGAAAAACGAGAAACATTGGATGAACTGTCAAGTGACGTTTGGTCGGATTGTCAGTGCGGTACTAATTTTAGTACTGATGGTGGATGGATTACGTTTGAATTGAAGAAGAAGCTGAGACACCGTTTGTTATGTGAATTTCAGGTGAATTCTCGCAATGCCCTCAAGATTTTTCCTCGAGGCGTCCAGGGCTGTTTCTCCCGAAGATGAGTATGTGTATTGAGGTATAACTACCTAATAGTCCAACCCCACCCCCTCCCCCTTCCCCGTAGCTCAGCATTGCTTCGGCGCTCACTCTGCAGATGACGCTGTTTGAAGCAAATGACAATTGCCTTGGTGCTCAAATACACCAACAGAAAGTTATGAAAACATTGACACTAACCAGACGACGTCAGTGTTGCCACGATTCTAATTGGAATTTTCTTGGGAAAATTCTGTTGAAATTTCCCTTGAAACTGTTGGAAAACGCCTTTGCGGGGGTAGCGTCCAGCCCAAAATGATGCCTTCTCACATCGATTACCATCGAATGCTGCGTTTTGCGGCAAAATGTGTGACGAATCGAACGGTACATTGCCTATGCGTTTTCCCCTCGTTGCATATCGTCCGCTAACATAAATCCATCCAATTAGACTCGCTTGCATCGCGAATGGGAAAAATAGCGGTGTGACAACACTGCTCATGTGTGAAATGGTGGAATGCTTGTGTGCAAGCGTGTGTGCGAGCGTTTACAATGGTATTTGTGTGGCAATATCCTCTCGTCCTCGCAATCGTACTGTAAGCAATAGAAAGATAGAGCTCGTGTCGAGCGTACATTGGAATATTTGAACGGGAAAATTTCATTTGATATTTTTCCAAATAGAATCGATTTGAAGATGACCAAATTACCGATTTTTGTGAAAATGTGTTGTGCTGTGGCCATTTAATCTCAGTTAAATTGTCGAATGCATTGACATTGTGCCGATTTAAATGAAAATAAATAACGAATTTTATCGAGATTCGACTTGGAATAAGAATTTTCCGCATTGAGTGGTGTCTTTGGTGTGTGTTTTTCTTTTGCTTTTGCTCTGTGGTATTCTCTGTGTGTTTCGTTTCGGTGGTTGATGGAAGTTGGTTTTTTCTCGGTTCGCTTGTACGTTCATTCGGTCGGACGGTGTAAGTGACAGAAATTAATGTATTCGTGAATGTGATGGTGTGCTCTTCAATTCCGCACGGGAACAGTTTTTCACGAAAGGAAAAGAGATTTTTTGTTCGCCGCTCGTCCCTGTGATGATTTCTGCCAATGAATTTGACATTGAATGATTCTTATTGAATTTGCTTGAGATCGAAATCTGTGCTGAATCCGTTTACCGTCGAATCCTCTCGGGGCCGTTGTGCAGGAAAAACCAGAGCGAATCGGATCGTCTTCCAATTGGAATCGGAGAAATTTTCCGATATCGATATCGAACGCAGTCAGCAGTGTCTTGTGAACGGGGCATGTATTGGTGAATGTGAAAAATACGAGTTGGAAAAGAAGAAAAAATAGGCCTCATAGTTGTTAAGTTGAAGCCAGTTTGTTGTTTTGTTTTGTTGTTGCGCTCTCCGCTGGAGGGTTTCAATCAGTGAGAACGCCGCCCCAGCACAGCAACGCGAGGGGAAAACGCCGTCAAGGAAAACCGAATATAAAACTCAACAACTCAATTAAAATATTTAGGGGAAAATGCCTGTCAAAAAGCAAGGTACGTGACCTCTTTATCGTCAAGTCGCAGTCTAGTTGCGATGCAAAATTGACGTGAATTTGATAAATATTTTTTTATTCACCTTTTCTCCTCTCGATCCCTTCGTCGCTCTCCAGGCCCTCGATTCTTTCCCATTTTTTTTGTTCGTATTCTCTTTCTTTTCTCGCTTCGGGTAACTTTTCGGTCGTGTCAGATGTATTTGTGGCTTTCTGGGCTCTCGCACTCGGGCGGCTGATCACGTGCACAGCCCAAAAGTCTTTCAAAGTCATGAACTATTTTGGTATCGAAATGGGCGCGGGAATTTTTTTTCTCTCTCTCTCTTTTTTTCGTGCGTTTCCTTTTCTAGATAAGAAACGAGCTGTTTAATTGTGAATCGACTCGCATATTAGCCGACTGGACTACGTGATGCCATTGAGATTCCCCGAAAACAACCAATAAATGTCTTGTCAATCAATTTGAATTGAATGTGCTCATTGACCGCGAAAGGCCAGTAGCATGCATTTTGGCCAAGCCAACCAACGTCATACACTCGAAATTCATATGAATTTCGTACAAAAATAAACATTTAATAAATGTTTGATCTGATTACTATTTTCTAATTCAATTTAATGTCGCCGACTTAAATGTACGGCATCGGTTCAATATATTGAAAATGAAATGTATGCCATTTGCCATGTACACCGCTTCCATAGCCGCCACCGCCGCCGCCACCACCACCACCACTACCACAACAACCACCGTTACTCATTCCCATACATCGATATTGACACACAGTTACAGACCAGCCCACTCACACACACATATACCCACACGTCCCACGTATTCACGCCACACACACACACACACGCATACAGGTCACACATGAAAAGGTACTTTCTTTGAGCGCCCAATAATTTGGTCTCATTGAAAATCGAATTATTTCAATCTCATAAATAATAATTACACATTCGAAATAAAAATAACCATTGGCTTTGTGTGCCTTCTATTTGGGTGATTGAAACGTTCCGTCGGCTGTGTTGTTATGGACGTTTAACGTTTAGAATATTTCACTGAATCGGCGTTTTCGTTGTTTGCCGAAAATCAAGTGATTTTCCCAAGAAAATTCTTCAAAGACTTTCGACTTTGATTGTTCGCAGCGAATTGTCGAGAAACTCATTGACATTTGAGCACCCCGGAATTTCTCCCAGAGCTCCGTGCCGGCGCAGCTATTGCATCAGATCCGCGCTCCGATCGTTTTCCATTCCCTCACACTTGTTCGGTGTTATTTTCGTTTCGAAATTCGACCAACGCAATCGAATCGCACCGTATTGTGGTCGTGCAGTCGGCTTTGCCATTCGTTAATGTTTATGATGACGATTGTTGTGTTTGAAATTTCGAATAAAAATTGTAAACATTAGCCATTTGGCTTAACGAAAATAAGACACAGCGACACCAAAGACGCTATAGGTCAGCAGAATATAATATGCGAAAATGTCTTCGGAACGTCGTTCTCTTCTTCTTCATCATTTTTTTGCGCTAAGCCACAATTTATTGGCAAATTATCAAGTTCACAAGTAAACGATTTGTCGCAGCAGAACCGAGGTGAAATGAAGCCACGCAACGAGACACATCGAATTAAGTGGTTGTCTGTGTTGGTTGGTTGGATTGCAGTGCATGTGCTCGGATACCGGCCGTCCAGACGATGGCCTCAAACATTTTCAGTCAATGACGTTTCAGACAGCAAGTGGGCAAACGTAGTTTATGATAATTTCCCATGATGAAAATTCACCAGTTTTCATGTCGGAAAGAATTTTAATTAATGTGAATGCGCTGGCGATTTATGGTTCGCCATTCATAGCAACAGGCGGGGAGAGAGTGCGTAATGAGATCATCAGGTGCAAAGGACTGAGCCAACGCAGCGAACAACAACTTCTCTTCAACAAAATCGGCTAAAAATAATCATTCACAGAATCCCTTGTGCGAATGAACGTTGGATTCGATTGCATTGAATGCGATTAGAATCGAAAGGAAATCCATTCGAAATGGTCACTGACCGAGAGAATGAGCCCACGAAACGCTTTCCTTGTCTTGAACGAGAACAAGCACTGAAGAACCAAAAAGAAAAGCAATTTTGCGATCATCGCGAATGCTATAGCGGCATTGTGTTGCAATGTATCCACACTCACAGCGCCATGCAGCCATACAGAAACACATACACCGATTTGAACCACCTGCGCACGATGCATTCGCTGGTCCCAACGGGAGAATATGCATAATGGATTCATACATTTTCAAGGCGGAAAAAACTACCTACATTTTCATTGCATAACCACGATTCGCCAAGGAAAACACAACAACATTGCTGAAAGCGCCAGCACCAGTGACAGCACACATTTTCCTCAGTTTGGCCCAATGGCATTTCGAAGCGAATACACTCGATGCTAACTGCTCACACACACATTCGAACTCGTTCGAGCCATAGACATGCATTTTAATCGTTGATCTCTGCAATGGCACAGCATCAGCATCGGCACCAGCATCGGCATCAACTTCGGCAGCAACAGCAGCAGCAGTTAAACGATGCATACCAATTCGAAAGAGGAAAAACAGTTTTCGGAATTAGGTCTCCACATGATGACGTCATGCAATGCACGAAGCTCGAAGCATTGACTACATTGATGGAATACCAGCGGTTTGACTCGGAAGTAGTTAACCGAACGCTGAACTTTTGAGGCATATTCGGTTCGGTCCTCGACGGTGACCGGGGCCGAGTGTGAAAAAGACTGTCATTAACTTGGCTTTACGATTTCCCGCATCGGCAGTTCGTCTCAATCCCCAATTCAGCGAACCTGGCAAATTCCCGGGGAAAATGTTCACCAACAGCCGCATTTACACACTCGAGAATTCCATCCGTTCATTCAGCAATCCTAATGAAAACGAGACAAACAAACAGTTTCAACAGCGCCCAGCCACCTGCCAGTCACTACTACCACACGAGTGGTTTGCACAGCTCATCGTTGCGACGTCTATGCAAATAGAAGACGAACAAAAAAGAAGAGATCCTTCGCATTGTGTTTAGACTGTCAATGCCAGAATCGGCGCAAACACACTCACACTGACGCACACACACACACACACACACACACACACACACACACACACACACACACACACACCCACACACACACTTACGCAACCAGCCGTATTTTTAGTGACGTCCGACGTGCTCTTTGCTTTTCCGAATGCTCACTGCATGCAATTACACCGAAGCCGATGTGGTGCCGTAAATCAATGACATTCCGAGCGTCACCATCACGCGGCATCGCATGTACTCCGTGTCTCGTCTCGTCTCGTCTTGCCTCCCCACACTCAACACCAGACAATCGACGAGTTGCCCGCAATTTATTCAACCTCAAATTAAACGGTTCGCCAAAGCCAATATCGAATTTGATTATTTTTATAACTTTGCTTGGTTTTAAGCTTAAACTACGTTTATGAGAGAAAACCTGAAAAAATAAAAAGAAAATTGAAGAAAATTTCTTTAAAAATAGAATTTTCATTCGTTCAAGTTTCCCGTTTGATTTTCGACAATTTGACTTTCTTCTTTCCATTCAAATGATGCCGCGCGAGGCATGCTATTCATTTGGCCATATGTTCGATGCTGAAATTGACGTTACCAGGCGAAGCATTCGGTCAGTTGCAGCCGGCTCAAAGGTTACTCGACTCAATCTCTCAAAAGCGAAATCCAATTCAAAGAATACGCTGATGCGATCCCTGAACTCAGCCACGAATGCGAGAGAAAACCTCTAAGAATTTTCCGTAAGCTCCGTTATCGCTGACGCCTCGAACAAGAAGACATTTAGCAGCAGAGAAGCCACTTGAGAATCCGCTAAAATTCAAAGTCGTTCAAAGTCCGAATTTCGAGCAGATGCGAAAATGCATTGACCTATATTCTCGTTCAGACCGGTGGAAATCGTGCAAACACCCAATGCATTTTCATTCAGTCACGAACGCCTGCATACAAAATGAGAATGAGCATTCAACTGTTTCATTTATTGATCATGGCATCGCGTACTATGCCTCACCGAATGAATGAACTGAATGCTCAGTTCAATTAATCATTGACTATTTTTATGAGACCGCACACGAGATGTTCAAAGTTTGAATTTCTCGAAAACAGACCAATCCATTCATGACGTCAACATGAATGGCAGCCATTCCGAATGATCGAAGAAATGGAATTTCGTTTCAAATATTGATTGGCACCGTCCGATTCAAGTCGTCATTCGGCCGGCACGACCGGCATGACATCATCGGAAGCTTACCCCTACGACCAATCGCTGTGTGCGGCCAGTTTGATCCGTGGAATATCAATCATAGGCGAGCTGGCAGATGAAACTCAATCGAATCAATCAATGTTACAACCCCCTCCTCCCCTTCAGCCAACAGAGAATTGTTGTGATTTGTTTGAGGTCGGGTGGTTGTGAATGGAGGCAACCTCACATTGCTGTCACGAGCCTAAGCAAACCTCTGCAGTTAAATTGAACGTTCCGGCCGGATGTGTTTTTCCAAAGCAACAAAGCTCCAAAACCAGAAGAATAAAAATCAATTTGCTTATCGATTAGCGTGGAGCCATCTGAGCTCAATGAGATTCATCTAAAAATGAAGCGACATTAACATTCCTCCATCAAGTGTGTGTGTGTCGATGTTTTCTTTCGAAAGAAGTAGTTTATCGACCCTTGAATAATTCAAAAGTTTATTTATAGGACATGCCATATTGATTAAATGAATAGAATGACAGTGACGAAGACGATCCACTTGCAAGAATAGAATGTCTCTCTCTCTCTCTCGAAAAAAAGTCATAAAATAAAAAATGACGAGCAAAAATCCCGCAGAGAATGATTCCTTTCCTTTTCGCTTGATTAAAAAATTCGAAAAAAAAACAAGAAATATTCCAGTTGAATTTACATCTCAATTTCATATCTCACTTCATTTTCGTTATCTCTTTCTTTCAGAAGCGCATCGTGCCCTGGAACTCCTCGAGGACTATCATTCGCGATTGTCAGCACCGCAGGACCGTACCTTACGCATTGCCATCGAACGGGTCATTCGAATATTCAAATCGAGATTATTTCAAGCGTTATTAGGTAAGTTTGCTTCTAACAATTCAATTCGTTTGACTTTCGGTTCGCTGCTTGCGCCTCGACCCGAAAATCGATATTGCATCGCATGTTTTAAAAACATTTGTGGAAAAATTTCGCGAAATTTTCAAATTACGACCAAGCACTTTTGCGTTGGATTTATTCAAAACAACAAACCGACGATCTGAATGTTCTTTGCGCGAAAAAACAACACGAATACTTTCGACTCAACTCTCGAAATATTTCAAAGTCATTCAAAATTAATGCAACAATCAAATGTCAGTCATGTTCAATGCCAATGGTAATGGCGAATTCGAATCAGCCTCAAGTTCCCCTCCAGCGGATTCTTTGGCGCATTTGATTGCGATTTGATAGGTGCGGTTTTTCATTGAAATAACAAATCATATGTATTTCCAACGAAATGGCTTGCACCGTCTCCGTTTCGCTCCCCCGAAAAGCACCGGGGGGATGCTTCAATGAAATGCCGCCAACGTCGCTGTGTGTCTCAGTCCAACAGAACGCGTCCAAAATTCTTGTTTCTTTTTGATCTCCGGCCAATGTCCGGACGATGTTTAGTCACTGGAAAATGTTGGATAAGCTCCAATCATCGCTGCATTGAGACACAAAAACAACAACAACAACAAACGAACCGTTCCGAGAGCTTAAATCGCAGATTCTTTTTTGCTGTTGTTTGAACTCGATCCGATTCCATTGTCCTCATCATTTCGCACCAATTTCCTAAATTGAATAAAAACCACATCTGCTTTTTGTCCATTCAACACAGCCATATATTCTCACTCCAGCATCATTATCTGATTAGTAATGACAAAATAATATTATTCTATAATTAACATGAGTTTTACATTCCGTTGATTCTGCTGTTGCGAGCGTCGGTGTTTTCATCCGCATCGAGATTCGGTGCGTCTGTCAGGCTGTGTG
>JANSTV010050327.1:0-14191 GCA_027564135.1 Lestremia cinerea
TTTCGCTCAATTAGCCGATTGAAAACTAATTATTTTACAATAATTAAATGTTCGTGCCGTCGTCAATTGGTGTGTCAAGTGTGAAAACATGCAAATATCGAAAGCCGACAATCGATGAGATCATTTGCGTTGCGTGATTTACCCACAAATGCTTTTAATGCAAAACGTTTTTTGTTTCGACTTTTTCTTTCGTCTTTCCGTTAGGTTTGCCTTCATTTGCACACCGTCTTTCTGATGTTTGCCTAATTTCATCAACTGATTGGCTGCGATTTAATTGATTTCGGAAATATTCAATGGAAATTAATTTCTATCAAATAAAATGAATAAAAAACACAGAAATTATCTTTTAATCAAAGATGGAAGCAGAGAGACCTGTGGGGGGAGGAGATGGATGGAGGGAGACAGATATTCACAGTTGGAATGCGATATTAAACACAGAGCTTTGCGAGAGTTTTTAATTAATTCACGAGACGCACCGGTCGAGAGCTGAAGTGCAATGAAAAAAACCGAAGCAAGGTGAGTGCAACAACAACAATTTGCTAACGAGTGTAGCGCAGCACACGAGATCACAAACAAATCATTCAGAAGTGAAGTAATAATAGCGTTGAATTGTGTGAGCGGTTTCGCAGCCTTGCAAGCAGCGATTTAGTAGACGCAGTGACGCCAATTGCTGAGAACATGATTTTTTTTTTCGTTTGATCGTAACGTTTCAGACGGACATTCAAGTAGGCGACTGTCGACTTTGTGTCTCTCTGTGGATTCGAAGCATCACCTCATTGCTAATGTTGTTTCTTGGCAAATGTCACGCAAGCCGAAATGCCCGCTATTTGACATGCTTTCGACGTGCGATCACTCTGAAGAATCCTCCAAAATTAGATTCGATTCGTTTAGATCTGCTTGATCCCTCTGCCGATGAATAGCGAAAGAAAATTCGATTGAAACATCAACGTGCGATAGCCAATGCTGGGATGATGATTATGAAATTTTGCTCGCCTTTTGCCAATCCATTCCAAATCCGAGGCGCCCTTTGAATTAGGTGGGTTATGAATCACTGTGGAAAATGAATGAGTCTACGTCTGAATTTGGCTGAGTCGAGAATGACGTTTTATTATTTCGACTGTTTTTCTATGGCTCAAACAAAGCAAAATGAAATGCGAACGGGAATTGCTTTCGCTTTCTGAATTTGAATTTTCAGAAATCCCGAAATAAAACAGAATGCGCCTCGTCGCAAATATGCTCACCTGAAGACCGCATTGCACATTGAAATTACAAGAATTTGTTGTTTATGCTCGGCTGTCGTTGGTGCTGTTGTGCTGTCATTGACACCGTCGTCATCATCAGCCAGTCATAATCTTCGTTGTGATGTATTCATGGCATGGTAAACACTTTTCCTCCTTTTCCCTTTCATTGTTTATGTACTTTGCCTGGAATACGACCGTGTTCAGGCGAATCGCATACACGGTGCTCAATTTCAAACAACAGTTTGACAATGAAACAAACAATTGCATTTGTACGATTCTTCATGTACGCCAATGTGTGTCTACACATGTAGGTGCGGGTGATGCTTTCTTTGTTTCATGTTTTGCCTTCTTTTCAAAATCTCTTCACTTTTTCTTTTCTCCTCGTTTTTGTTGTCAATTTTCCTGCTCAAGCTCGGCTACTAAATTTCCTACTTTTTCGCGAGACAACAAAACAAAACTGCTATGTGTGAATCATAATGAGTATCGTACTGTGATTTGCTCGACATATCATATGTCTGTCTATGCTTCAACATTTTTCCATTTCAAATTTTCTTTCATTTTTTTCGGGCTCATGCTCTTCACGATGATTACTGTGAGTTTTTTTTTTTGTTTTTCGAATGTTTCACATTATCAACGTAGCCGGCATTGTTCTCGAGCGAAGGAAAAAAACGAAATTCAAACAGCACGTTATTGTGAATTACTATTGCCTTTTGCTTTCGCCATATTTTTCTCTTGTTCTGATGTCGGTCGCTGGTATGATGCATTTCATCCAGTGAAGTATTCAATTAGCAAGTGAACATGATCTGAAACCATTCATTCAACTTGCCTGTATATCCGCTTACACACGTACGCCAAGCACCCGCACCCATACAGACAAAACCCCGCACTCGATGGCATTGAGACAAATAGATCACGGGCTGATAGTCACGAATTTTGCCGTTTTTAACCCTGAAAAGATTCCCAAACCAGGGCCAGGTGTATTGTTAGCATTGAATACTGAAATTCCAGACATTTCAGGCGTCTCCACTTAAAGCTACGGAAACAACGTGGTTCGATGGCTTTCGATCTTCTCAACTTTCCGTCGAATCAAAAGCAAAAAGGGTGCTACTCATCGCTGTTCGACGCTGCAAATAAAACAAGAATGAATCAGTGCATGCTCATCCTTTTCATATTTCATATTTTCAACTATCGATTTGAACTATTATAAATGTTCAGTCAGCCACCCACACAATTTGACACAATATTGCTCTCACATCAGCAATTCGTTCCTCGCACCAAAGCAACGGCATTCCAATTTCGCCGTCTGCATACCGAATTCGTATTTCGCATCGCCGTACTCCATGTGGCTTATCGTTAAATAATTTTCATCCGTTTTATTTAATATTCGAGTTGAAATGCGAATTGAGTTTACAGTGAATGCCAATCAACTTTTCGCAAATGGAATTTGCCTAAAAAAAAAAAAAAAATTGACGAGAATTATCATCCCCGTCGTGTTTGAAATTTCTTGGTTTGGAAATTGTGTTAGTCATTTGACTGCAATCGAAATCCCACCAAACAGTACATCCGTTATTCCGTTGTAGCGATTCTAGTTGATGTCTAGCGAATGAAAATAAATAACGGTTATTCGCCATGCAAATGACACAAGTGGAATCCGACGAACAAGTTGCGGAAAATGGTCGCAGTCAAACATGCGTGATATTCCGCGGGTGGAATATTCCAACGGTAAAAAATCTATTCCGCTTTCATTAAATAAACTTTGATGCTTAGCGATTCGAGAAACTATCGTTTTAGTTTCTTTTTTTCTTTTAGCCCGAACGCAAATTCATCACATGCATAACTGCTGAAACTTTGCCATTTAATTAGTTTTGGGTGTTAAACTATTTTGTAGCGAAAACTTTTCGACTCCATCAGCGAAACATGTTGTTGAATTTTTGGAACTGAGAGCGAGAGAGCAAGTGGGGATGAGGCAGAGAGAGGACACATAAAACCGAAAAAAATCGAGGAATGTAAATTGCATTAAGCGAAAGAAACATCTGTTTTCCGCCAAATTGGTAGAGTTTTTATGCACTGCCTGCAGGGTATGCGGCGCATATCCAATTGATTGTTCAATGACTTGCTAATAACTTTCTCTAGGGCCAACCGATTTAGAAGAAGATTTCAGAGAAATGGCTGCGTCCGGAGATTTTGCGTTCTTCAAGATTCTTACCGCTGATCTCGTTGAGTGGAACAAGTAGCAAGTCAGGATCGAAAATAGTCTTCAATCAGGAGTTTGAAACCGAAAACATCCACAAAACCCCTGAATTTAGACTACTTTAGGTCGCAACGAACGGGTAATTGGTCGATCAATGCCTGCAAGGATAGAATTCAAATGATACTGTACTTTCCTAACTGGAACTTATCATCGAGGCATCATCTTGAATTATCCACTAATCGGCAGCGTATGCTTGTTCAAGTGTGTCGATAGTCATTTGGTGTGGCTGGAAATACCTCCTAAATATTATTGGATCACTCAGGAACGCCCTGAAGAAACATGAAGAGACACGATGGAAGCTGTTGGAATTATTTCACACTCACACCAGACCGGAAAATTTCCCTTGAATTAAACTTCATCACGACTTTGCATTGCCTTGCCTCAGTCATGCCGACATGAGTGGTGATCGTTGATCTACTGAATTCACTCTGAACGGTTTCCGAAGTATTCCTCATCGCCTCGCATAAGCTTCGAAACTAACTGCAGCTGCGACCCATTCGATCTCTGCATGAGAGAATTCTCGATTTCCCCCCGCCCTCATTGAATATTCATCAAAGAAAAATTTAATTAAATTTTCATTAAAAAGAAAACATTCGGCAACATTCCCGAGCACCTCAGCCAAACCCTTCGTCCATTGTCTGTCCGACCCACCATGACTGCGGGGCAAAAGTTGACCAGAGATTCATTTCGGTTCCATTGTGTCGACACACCACACCCCCATCGCAATCCCCGTCCCTACGAACGACCTCAGCCGAAAACCAATTAATGAACAATTACCGTCAATTGTCGACCGTTTTCAATTAATTGCAGCCTAAGAGAATCGAACAGGCAATCGCATGTGACACGCCGACACGCCTCGGCGAAATCGTGCGAGATCTCATCGAATATTCATCGTCGATGAAGAATTTATGCGGGAACGCCATCGAGGTGCTGCCGCTGCCAAACAATGTTGAAGCCAATTGGTATCTTCGTGGCCAGAAGGTTGCATAAAAGCGAGCAGAAGTGTCAGAGGCATCTCAATCGCGGGGCGCTGTGTCTATCGAAACGTCAAGAGCTGCACGAAAATGATTGTTCTGGCCGCCGATCGACTACTATTGCAGTTCGTGGGACTGTATTCGGGCGACGGAGCATCATTGAAGGCCAAATTGTTGATGCGCGGAAGGAATGCTCTATTCACGTGGATCCAGATGTGTGTTTTGCTGCCGCTAACCGCTTATTTCATCGCGTATTTCGCAGAGCTTCAGCTGTCTGCTGAGGCGGGTTTTATGGTTGGCGCGTACACGATGTGTCTGACCTTTTACTGGAGCCACGTTTTTAACGAGGGAGGCTTGCGGATGATCTTCGACGATCTGCAGAACATCGTCGACAACAGTGAGTTAGGAAGTGAACGTTTAGTCTGCAACTACTCTCATTCCGTCCGCCAGGGATGGTGAATCCGTGGTCAAGTAGAATCTACCGAAACGCGGAAGAACGCACCGGAACGTTCGCTAGGCGATACGCCATCGTCAATACGTACCTGTTCGTGCCGGCATATTTTGGTGGAACCTTCGTTTACGGCCTGATTCTCTACGTCTTCTTTGCTGTGCCGCCCATTCAGCTGCCGTTGCCTTATAAAACGCTGTAAGTAAAACCTCGTGCGGTGAAGACCACAACACTGATCGACCTCCTTCAGGATGCCCTTCCATCAGCAAACGTTTCCACGTTACCTGCTCGCAACCATCATTCAAGACATGGCTGCGACGACTTTCTTCCTCATCCTTCAAGCGGTCAACGCTATGTACATTGACACATGCTGGTACATCGAAGCGCTGCTCGACGACGTAATGGCCACACTGAAACACATCAACGAGTTGATCGTCTGGCGAAAGTCACCCAAATCAATCGTCGAAAGGCATTTCATCGACTGCGTCAAGTTGCATATTGGAACCTATGAGTGAGACCTCCTTCAAGTGGCCTCCACTCCAAGACATTCCATTCGTGTCCTTCTTTCAGAATGATTCGAAGCTTGAACAACTCAATGGAGGTGGTGATTCTCACCAATTTCCTGAACGGAGGCATCTCTACCGTTACTGGGCTCTTTCTCGTCATCACGGTTCGTCCAAGACACCGATCACCGTCACCCATTCGCGCACTAACACGAGCACCATTTCAGATGGCCTCCGAAATGAACCGGACTTTCATGATGTTTTTAACGGCCACCCCAGTCATGACCAGCTCAGTGTTCATCTACTGTTACTTTGGCAACATCGTCTCGACGAAGTATATTGACGTAGCCGACGCCGCGCACTTTCTCGACTGGTACGAGTATCCAGCGCGACTGCAGCTCTACGTCCAGATGATCATGTGGTATGCTCAAACGCCAGCACTCATCTCAGCGTATACCGTTATGCGGTGCACTTTGCAGTCATTTTCGAAGGTAAGTCATTCAGCCATCAAGCAGCCACAATTGTAATTCCTGTGCTTGTGTGACTGTCTGCTTATAGTTTTTGAACACCTGTTTCTCGACCAGTTTGTTTCTGAAGCGACTCATGGCGAAGTGATGGAACATGTGCGAGCGGAAGGGCGATATGGTTTCTAGAATTGTTTGCATTTGAATTTTGATTGGATTGGAAAAAAATATCATTTTGTGCTATCATTCTCTATCGGATAACTCAGACATTCGATGGAGTGCTTTGAATCGCTACAGGTTTGGTTTGGTAGGCAGCCAATACCCTGCTGAAGAGTTAGAGAAAAGGAAAGCATAACAATTGAAACAAAATTCACTTTATTTGATTTGAAAAAATGTCATAACGGTATATTCAGTTTCAAAAAATAAATTACAAATGACATTAAACTTTGTTTGTCCAAAATACCAGGGCGGCATGCAGTGCATAAATTTCAATTTTGACCATTCTCCACTGCTGGGGATTTGTTTGATTGAAGTGGATTATTCATCTTAAGGCCAGGATTATCGATTTATCTTTCATTTAAATTGAAGCCCGAAAGCATTTTTTGTTTAGTTGAATCTCGAAACCGATCTCGAAGATCCACCCTGGCCTTAAAAGGATATCCCTCAGGGTGACATTCAAAATATAATCGAATGATTTTCCGTCTCGTTGTTCGTTCAAACTCGCGCACACTCACAATTCCATTCACGTGCTTGTGTGTCCAGTTTGAACGAGAAGATCCATTAGACAGACAGCAATACTGGAAAAAAGTCAACATTGTCGAGTTGAAGAGCGATAAAATGTTCGTTCTGTGGCCACAATCCACAGAACGACCATTGCATTGGCATTGAAAGTGTTTTTGTTATCAATTCGGAGAGTGAGAACTAAGTCATTAAGCCATAATTATTTTGAAATGCAAAAGCATGCATTTTATCAAGTTTTCCATCCAATGGTGTTTCGGGTGGGATCATCTCTTTGAATTTCCATTAACGATTTGACATTTGAGCTTCGAATTCGAAAATAATCCTTTTTCAGAAAAGTTCTTTAAAACGTGTCCTATGGAAAAAGAGGCAATACCTTCAACATTCAGTTGAGATATGATGAGATGACAAGCTGATGCAAGATGTGGCCCCAGCGGCAAATTGATGTTGAGAAATTATAGTAAAATTTAATTGGTTTCAAATTCGACTCGATACGAATTCAATGGCATGCGTTTGGATGGGTCAGAACGGTGATAGCTGATTGCTGGGAATGACATTTTCTTGTTTTTTGGGATTAGACTTTAGCAGAATCTGACAGAGCAAGCAGAGAAACAAGAGTCCAAGGGGCATCGCTAGACATTAATTTAATGCAAAAAGCTCAATTCCAGCCAATAACACCGCAAGCAACATCTCACGTCATCACACTCCAGCGATTAGATTGAAAATGAAGAATAGCAAGGGGAAATTGCTGCTTTCGAAATTTGGTATACTTTGCCTAACGGCACATCATAATTTGATCAGCAATATCAATAACGGTATGCATATGTATCATTGCACATTACGATTTGACCGAAGCTTATTCAATTTGGTATTTGAACGAGATGCAAATGTCTATCTCGGATGGGTTTTCAGAAGAGATATATTTTCAATACATGGTCATTCATCTGGTGCTCATAATAATATTATCATGCGCAATTTTCTATCGATGACATTACAGAATGAGAGTGATTAACGTTTTCTTAATTAAGAAATGTACCCGAATGTGCATTTTCAAAGCGAAAAGCTGTTTCAAATGAATAATCCATTAGGTATATTTCCCATTCAAATGTAATGCAGACAAGATGTTCAAGTTTAGTTTCGTTTAGTTGGAAAAACTGCATTCGAAAGAGGTATGCATTTCAGACCATCACATACCACTCCAGACCATTACAGACGGACGACTAGCAAATGTATCGGATAGAGGATACTGTTGATACTCTGGGAGATTGTTCCATGAGTTGGTACATGTAGTGATTTAACTTAATATGGAATATAAAACATCAACATTTGTGGTCACCGAACCATCCACTGTGTCCAGTATTATTTCAATTTATTCTACGCTTTAGTTTCCACCGTACATAAATCAACTGGATGTCAATACATGAAAATATTTGTAAATTAAATTTATATACCAACACACATGCACACACACGCACACCAATTCAGGCATCCACTCACGTTTCAATCCTCGTCAAGATTTTATATTGGTAAATAATATCAAAATGCAGAGATACATACATGGAAGAAGCAACGCTCCACTAAAATGCGAATACGGACGATGCCTGAACCACTTTTTGATGAACAACCATCAACCATTGCCGCTCGCGGTGCTTGTGGTCGACGGTTGCTAAATGTTTTTTTTTTGTTGCGTGGATTATATCTCGTGCTAATCTGCTAGAAAAAAGTATGAAACTCAGCAACAAAAAGCAAACATCGAGAGAAAAATAACCTTATCGAAAGCGAAGCTAACTAAACTTGAAGTTGCATCACACTCGATTCGGCACGACTTTATATTGAAGCAATTAAAGTTTCATATGTTGAGTGGATTTATTCATATACATATGCGTCCTTGGATTAAGTTACAAAATTTAAATTCATTTCCTCACGTTGCAAAGTTTTTCTATGACAGTAAAGGGAACAAGGCACAAGGAACAAAGCATATGGCACATGGCATCAGCACCAGTACCAGTATCAGCATCGTCATCATGCATGCGATGTCGTATGGTACGATGCGGGATTCTTCTATGGTTTGAAATATGTGAAAGGTTAATTACATTTCGTTAATTAACGTTTTGTTTGTACAATGATGTTCGTGTTGTTGTTGCAGTTGATGTTGATTATGTTGACGACGGGCTGTGGATTTGGATGGCCAGTGCAAAGTTGTTGCGATGCATTTGCAATAATGAATACACACACAAACATATGCCAACCCACACATGCACAAACATGCACACACCCACATACACGCACTCACACACACAAACGAAACCAAAATGTCAAATCTAATAATAATAATGGACAGATTTTCAACTTTGGCCCGAATGCAAGCATGTTTTTTTGGTTCCATCGAATAATAGTTACAAATCAATTCGAGCGAAACTAAGTTCGGCTTCATATTTAACTCACACATGAGCAATAATAACATTAATTAATGTTATGTTGATTTGCTGTGCAAAAGTGATTAATTTTGTGAATTTTAGAGCTCGGAATCGGTGAGCCGATATACCGTCAACATCAGCATCGGATGCGACCGAAAACATAATAAATAAATATTGTGGTAAGACGCAAAAACCTAACAAAATATGCATGTCTGCATATTTCCGACCGAAATGCAAATATCCCTTTGGTTGTTCCGAGATTCAATATCCCATTGTATGTGCGAAACTGACTAACGATGTTTCTATATCTTTTTCCCACATCTTATGCTCGTCCATCGTGCAAATTCGCACATAACAGTTAACAGCACACATACACATCAACGAACACACTCTCACACACACACACACAAATTTAAACTCACACAATTCTAGACACAGTGGATCAAATAAAGTGTAAGTTAATGAAGTTTTACCTATTTTTGCATGTCTTTGTGGTTGGTTATTACATTGGACACATGCCCACACACTCTCACACTCTCACACACATACACATACTGGCAAACACACACACACACACACACACACACACACAATGCACATCAACTTTGCGTACATAAATGCCTCGGCAGTTCAATCCTTCTTCGTGCCATGGCCATGCAAACAATCCCATCACCATTATGTACACACGGACGGAAAATTTCTTCGTGCATATATTTTGCGCTTTGTGATTGCGTTTATAGATGGATTGGTGTGTGAGGAAGCGTACATGTATGTGCATGTCTGTGTGTATGTATGTGAATGAGTGGCACCAGGCGAGTTTTCCTGAATCGGTGTTGATACTGAGGAGAGGCCGCAGGCGTAAGGGTATCGGATTGAAGAGAATTCGGATGGCTATATGTTGTAGTGTTGTTCATGTGCGACCGTAACAACGATTACTACTGCATTGCAAAATGAACGTATTTTCCTTTTACATATTCGAATATAATGATATAAATTCAAATGGATAGAGGGCTAAGGTCTCATTACATAATATAATCTACATATATTATATGTACATGCACCCATATGGATGTATATGCATGCAAACCAGCATGAAAAGGCAAAATGGGGAGAATGTTGTCCGCACACCCCCAAGCCTACTAGCTCGGCTGACTGTCCTCCCAGTGATGCACAAAGCCAGTTGCCGAGAAACAAAGGATTAAGAAACAAGCAGGCGTAGAGTGATATGTAAATATTGGGCATCGTTCTGTTGAATGGTGTGTTAACACATGTGAATTTGATTTCGTTTGAATGGAATTGAACTTGATGGGCAAGGTGTTTATTTTAATTTAATTTTATGTCCAAAATCCGGGAGAAGCGTTTCATCATTTCAAAAATGCAATGACACGCGTCTACGGGCGCAGCCATACACACGCTAGTGCCTCATCGATAAGTCCCATAGACATCATTCTGCTTCTAGTTCAAATGTTATCCCCCTGACTTGGAACGAAATCAAGCATATAACATATAACATATTCATCAGATCGATTTGAGACTGTCACCGAGGTACACCGTAGAACCAAAGTTGCTCCTGATTCGATTTTGAAGCAACCTTCGATCTCACCAACTCATCTGGAGCCGTTTGATTAGATCTGACCGCAAAACTTCTTTCAATTTCAATAACCGAAATAATGAACGTGGGTGGTTGGGTTGCCCAGACCATAGAAATGGCTCACTGATCCGAAAATCAACTCAACTCCACATTCACAGATTGATGTTCCGAAATTCAAATTCAAATCCGGATTCCTAATTAATGACTGATAATAATTAAAACCGTGCCAACCGGATGTATCAACACTAATTTCGTTGTGTTTGTTTATGCATTGGCATTCATTTCAATTGAAATGATCGATTTAATTGAATTGATTTTGATTTGATTAGAATTAGCAGAATCGATGAATTGCATTGGCAAATATTCTCTATGGGACTTTCGGTTTGCCGCTGAATTGGTGATATTGCTTTTCGGTTGCTTTCACACACAAACACACAATCATTCAATGAAGCTTTTGGAAAAAGATCGAACACAACCAATCGAGAGAGTTCCTTTGAAATGAACGGTAAAACATTCCGATTTGTTGAATTGCCACTCGATAAACTTGATTCGATAATGAATCACTGAAATTAACTTCGGCGAGCGATACTTTTGATGGACTTTTGAATTTCAGATCCAAATACGATAGGTTTGAGGTGGAACGATTGGATTGGAATGAAAGCCAAATGGGAGGAATCCCCTGGTCACAGCATGTGCACGCGACAAATGCATTCCAACAGGAAATCACACTTGACGATGAAGCTGACAAGGAATCGTAATAACGACCAGCCCTCTCCCCCAAACCAACAAGCCAATAGTCATCGCAACTCCCCAGCCAATCGAGAATATTTCAATATCAAACTCCTCATCATCCATTTGACCAAACGAGATAGGGTTTAATTGTTGCCGCCAGTTTTCATTAGTCGTTATTATTCTAATCATTGTTGTTTTACGAAAAACGTACAATCAACATTTTGAGGAATGCAATAGAAAATCCACTTACGCGTTGGATACGGCACGAAAGCCGAGATAGAAAGTACTTAGTGCTGCCGGTGGGAAAGGATCGTTTGTTTTTATTGTGTCAGCCGTCAATTGACCCTAATTCATTTTCGACAGCTTTTTTTTCTTTATTATTTTGATTATAATCCACCCAGCAGGCAGGAACGCTAGAAGGCAAATTTCGCAAACACATTCAGCAAACGCACACTCACCAACAAACCGATTCGATCCTTCATCTGTCCCGAATTACAATGAAGAGAAAATAACTATCCGAAAATCAACGGCTGAGATGACAACGGATAGTGGGAGGCTGATGGTGATTGTTGCGAAAGGATGAAATCGACATGGCCAACAAACGCTCAAGCATCTCAGGGCTATAAATCATCCGACGCAAACACGTAATTACAAAGTGAAAGGGTAAAAATTTAATTTACGTATTTTTCTATAATTCAACTTTATGACAGACATTCAAGACGAAATGAAACCATTTTGATGGATTTATTTGCCTATTGCACACCAGAGGCTTGAACATAATCGAAAATGAAAGACGAGCCCCGAAAAACTAGAGCAAAATTGGATATTCCAGCCGAGTATTTCGGTTTGAAATGATTCGCAATTTTGGGTTGATTTACGACTCGGTATTTTGCCAGGATGACTTTCATTTTCGAGAATCGTACAGATAATGGGCGAGATCATTTCATTTCGTCTCGCTCCACACTTTTCCGGGCATAGTTTTTGCGCTTCGTAGAAAATACATTTTGCGACATTTGATTGGGTAATTCTTCACGGATCTGTTTACTTGTTCGCAATTAGACAACACATCAAAGTTGCAGATTAGCTATCGGGAGTGCCAATTGCTTGTATTTGAGATGCCAACGTTTGTGACAGCATTTTATCCATGAGTCGAACACGAGTTCGATTATCAGTCAAATTAGTCAATTAGTCGAGTCCAATGGCCCAATACGGAAGGGAAGAAGGACTAAAACAATGCGATGTAGCTGAATCAGCATCAGTGATGCCAACTGTAATCATGCGTGGGCAAGCTGGAGTGGGATCGCTGGAGTGGGATCGTGGGAGTGGAATCTCTGGAGTGGGATCGCTGGAGTGGGATCACTGGAGTGGGATCGCTGAAGTGGAATCGCTGGAGTGGGATCGTTGGAGTGGGATCTCTGGAGCGGGATTCTGATTTTTGATGCCGCTTCACCAATGGTGAGGTCACTGTGACTGCGGATGGGTAATGAAATTTTCCCACCCACCAATCAGTCAGTTTCCGCGAAAACCATTCCTCACCGAATTCATCTCGAAATTCGCTGCAATTCATGTATATACTTCCTCATTGAGTTGAAGGGAAGTATTAATTCGGTCTTAATTCACCCACCATCTTCTTTCGGTGAAATTCCCGTTGCTTGTGCTTTTCCTCCTTACTTCCCGAGAGCACTCTGCAACCCCCTCTCTGTTTCGCAATAGAACCCATCGAACTACTCCGTCGGTACTTGATGAAAGCGAAACGTAAAAATTCTGAATAACTCTTTGTTCGGCTCAGCTGTGCTTCTATGAATTTCAGCTGAGCACTGCACTATATGATCCATTTGCTGTGAAATAGTTGTGTTTAATCACTGGGAATAACGATAAAGCCTATAAAATTGTGCAAAAACTCTGCGCTTTTAATGTTCAAGTGCGCCTGATACGAGCAGAATGAACAAAACGAGAAGCAAAAGGCAAAAAACAACAACGTACTTGAATCAACGCGGGCGCGCAAAAAAACGAATAAAATATAAAAACAAAATAAAATCCATGCTGTTTTATGGGCCTATTTCAATATGACCACAAATCCAAAAAAGCACACACTAAATAGCATCAAATGTGCGCGCACACAGCGTTTCGCACATAAAACGAACGAAATCTCACCATTAACATATCCGGCCCTGTTGTGGTGCCTATTTGCGAATTGTGAATAAAACATTTCTTTCATGCATTTTATCGTTCATTTCACTTACATTCAACATTTGCCATCCATTCGGTTTGGCGGTTGTTGTTGTTTTTTTTCTTTCGTTTTAATTGCATCTGAATCGTTAGGCTGATTTTCATGTACGCATTTTCGAAAATGTGTTCATTTTTTTCCAAATCATTTGGCCCCACTCTCCTGGTGTTCGAGCTAATGATGCCGGCCGTGTGCGGAAATGGGAATCTGAACTGAAACTCAGTTCGGCTCAAGTTGCTGTTTATGGCTCTAAAATTCAACTGTTCCGCCCCGCTTATCAATCTTCACCAGAATTGTATCGAAACTTTTATGAATATTCCGCCTGAAATGGGAATTTCGTCGGCAGTTTTCGTCATCGTAAAAATGAATGATTTGCATACTTGGAAGGAAATGTTAAGTTACCGAAGGAAAATTTGCGGAGCGACGGAAAAGAGGTGGAGTGAACGTCTCTATTATCCGGTAGACACAGGTGATGTACAATGCGGACTGTATTGATGGATGTATGTACAATGGCGTCGTCAAGGTTTCCAATCAAAAGGTTGCAAAATGTCAAAACTGAATGTATCACAAGTTGAGACCATCGTCAAATAACCTCTAATTAGTAT
>JANSTV010050338.1:0-14182 GCA_027564135.1 Lestremia cinerea
CTAATCACCTCTGATTTGTTTCCTTTTTTTGGTGTTCCAGCGGTGGCTCGCGTTGGTGTGTCGTAGCTGGTGTTCCTCGATTGAGCCAACATGTCGAATTCGTCGACATCCTTTCCAGACGATCCAGATTGAGCGGTTACACTGCTGATTTGTGACAATTGGGATGTGGTTGTTCCGCCAGTGATTCCTGAAAAGATGGTTTTCCAATCAGAATTGAGCGGGATTCTTGTTGGATTCGTCCATGAGACTACCTAGTCCGGAGAACTGGGATGATAAGCCACTTGGTGCCTGAGACACATCCTCGCTCAGATCGATCAAAGAGTCTTTTGGTTTATCTGAAAGGAAAATGGGATCATTTGGTTTCAGGCGAGACTCCGCATGTCTGTCAAACTCACCACCGTTCGATGTATTGGAAGGCACACCGAGGGCGGCGCCCAAAATGGCCGATGGTGTTGTAGAGTTTTGTGGATCACGATTCTTTTCATATCGTTGATGACGCAAGAACAAATTGTTCAATTCATCATTCAAGCGGAGCAATTCAGCGGTGATTTCATCGTGATTAATGCGTCCAATCAGTTCGACTATTCTGCCTTGCATTTCCCTTTTGAAATAAAATTCACATTTAATAATTCAGCGGGAACGAGGGGAATCAATCGGAACCTACTTGCAAGTTTGACACAATTCATTGAGCAGTTTGTAGTCGGCCGGATCTTCTTGACCGGGCTTCAAAGCGGTCAGCATGTCACCCAAAATGGACATGTTCATCGTAACGATGTCCAACTCGGACTGAAGTTTGGCTATTTGCTCGGGTGTTGGAGCGACTGGGCCCACCGGAATGACAATTGCTGGGGAGCCTGGAACTTGCGACACGTTGTGTTGTGGCGATGTTGATAGAATAACTGGTGGCGATCTATCCAAAGTTCCTTCTGGCACACTCTGAAATGGAATGCAGCACGTCATTGCCATCTATTTACACTCGACCAGTGCGACCTTCCAACTTACCCTTTGCGGAGTGTAGATCGGTGCCATTGAATCCAAATCGGTGACTGGAAATTCGATGCCCTTGTTCTTCAACTCGGAATAAACTTGAACGACTCCCTGCAAATCGGGTTGGTTCCGGAACGCATCAGCCCATATTTGAATCAAATTCAACACTTTTTCCTGGACGATGGCCGGTGGGTCGTTCTTGGGCCCGATCAATTTAATCAAATCTTGAATGAACTCCTTGTTGGAGACCAACACATGGAACGCTTTGCCGCAATTTTTCACGCACGTTTCCAACACAGTCAACGTGTACATGATGACTGTGTAGTTCTTTCCAGCATTTTGCGTCAAACGTTTGCGAATCGCTTTCATTGCATCACGCGCTTGATCAGATGATTCGTTGATCATGTCGCATATCTCCATGTTGAGAGCCCAATTCTCCGACGCCAAATTGGCGTCAGTGGCTTGTTCTGACAGAGAAATAAGAGAAACGAAATTAAGAAAATAAACAAAGAAGCATCAGATGAATTTCTATTATCTTCTTGCGCAATCAGCACATGGTTTCAGCCACCAGTCATGCGAAGGGTTGACGGATTCAATTTAAAAATAGACGAGAAATAACGGAATGGTCATTTATTATTCAACGAATTTCACCTCATGTGAGGTCATTCACTGAAATCGATAAGTTTACTTGCTCGGGTCGAGGTGGAAGTGCTGGGGAATCATTCGGAAAAGTTCATTCCGAAAAGTGTATTTGATTGTTCAGCCAGAGTAGCGGACACGCCAAACATTTAAACAAAAAAATGCATGACAGCGATGTCGACTCAAGCGCTGACGAATCGACCGGCCTGTGTCTCGATTTTGGTGTGGCTAATTAGGCTCGTTCTCGACCGATGGCCTCACATCAAGTGATCAGAACATGCCGGACCGCTATCGGCGGCTGTGGCTGATTAATGGATTCATTGAGCTCTTTGCAACAAACAATCCATTCATTCCGAAATCAATTCCAATATTTGACAGTTGATTCATTCAATTCACCTCATTCGAGAAGTGAATCTACTGAACGAGAAATTTGAGAATTTTCGGAAAAAAATTGAATTTTTTTTTTTTCAACGATAATATTGACCGACATTCGCATTCAAATTGGACGTCATGGATATTTGTCACAATTAAATGCAAACAACAAAATCGTCATTACGAAAGAAAGAAAGAAAAAAAATGAAAGACAAAAGAAAAACACGCAAAACGGCAGAAAAACAAAGAGCACGAAGAAAAGAAAACGACTGAGAAATAACAATAAAATGAATAATAACGTTTCGCATGTTCACAAACTGGAACTGGAACGCAGACCAAGTCAAAGCCGCAGCCGCAGCCGAAGCAAAACCATATCAATAATGATCATAACGAATGCCTTTTTAACCGAGTTTCGTGCATATTCGACGGTGGATTCTCAAGTGCATAGAGGCAGAGCAAACGACGGGCCGCCGCATGAAACACAAAGTACAAGTGAACAAATGATAGACATTCGATCTGAGAAAGAGAAATGTTATTCCGAACAAACAGACACACATCGAAATTGACGAACATTAACGTTGTAATTAGTCATCAAATGCGGTGTCATCGTTGGTTGTTGACGCTTTTCGGCCGCCACAAATGAATAGAATTACATCGATGACAAATCAGTGTCGCACAAATAGTTTCGGCTGGGATTACCCGAACCATTGAACGATTGTGACAATCGAAATCGATGAATGCAAAAAAGACTGAAGAAAATAAGCAATATCCAGCACGAACGGTGCTCATCGAGACATGACCATCGATATTGATAATTGAATTACGATCATTTCAAAGTATTTAAATGACTAAACACGAATGCGAAACAGCCGAATTGTCGAGCGGAAAACAGAACACGAATCGACTTGATAAATCACACGGAATAAACAACAACAGCCAAATCGAATATTCAATGGGCTTGCACTTGTTATTCACAGGTGACGATGATAACGTATGATAATGTTTGCCATCTAATCTATATTTGATTGCTGTGTCTCGGCGCACACACAACGCACGGATCGCACCGACATGGGTCGCCTGGTCCCAGCAAATAGCACCCAAACATTCATTCCGTCAAATAAACGAATTACAGTTTTTTTTTCATCCACCGTTTTTTTTTCTTTCTTTTTTTTCGTTCGATGCGAAAAGCAGCACGCAAATATGGCATGGCAATTTCTCGCGGCGGTGAGTCATAAATCGTATTTGAATTTGCGATATGTGATGGGGCAATGATGGAAATTCACGGGGACATATTAATGAATATACACAATGAGTGGAGCAATCATGTATGAAAGTGGGAACGGGTCGAATGGCATGTCGTGATGGCTGAGTGGTGCCGTTGTGGATGTGTTGCCCGGACGATGGAGACATCTTATTTAGGTGGGTTATTCATCATTCAACTAATTGCGACGATATTCCCGACAAAGACCATTCCAATTTGTCAACTATGACGATTACGACGACGATGACGACAAGAGCACCAGCAATTTATCATGATTTGCCGTTCGTCACTGTATCGCTCAGCAGCACCGAATTGGTTCAGGAAAATGCGAAGAAAAAACCAAAATTTTTTCTCTGCGAGAAAAAAAACAACATATTTTGCTCACCGATTCTTTGTCCAATTTGTGATGCAAATACATTGCCGACACCAAGTGCGCCCACATTAAAAAACGATGACATTTTTCCAAAAAAAAAAAGTTTTTGAAAAAAAAAACGCTCAACAATTATCTGATTTGATTCTTTCTTTGACACTGTTTGTTATTCGACGTCTTTATTTTGGAACAAATCTGTTTGCTCTGTTTTGCGAAGACACACAACTTTCCACCAATTTTTTCTTTCTTCTTCTAATGTTGATGTCAAAAAGTCTTGATTGTTTTTTTCCTTCTCTTCTTTCGATTAAATTGTAAAACCTTTCAAGTGAAACTGTGAACGGTTTCAAGCTGTCAAATATTGTGTCGCATTTGCAGACGGCGGAATTGTAGGGTTTCCATCCGTCGATTCTGGTGCAATTATGGTCTCGATTTGTTCAAATCGCTGAAACAATATCTTGAGCGGAATGATTGCCTGAGATTTCAGCGAATTTGCGAATTCTTCGCATCAAAAATTTTGTTTGCTTCCACTCGATTCCAATTGGAAATGTCCAACGATCTATTTTGGTGTGAAAAGTTCCCGTCCTGCCGCATTACAAGACACTTTTGCGAGACATTGGACAGTTGGCAGCACTGCGTGAAAAATCAGAGCCAGCACCTCTCAATAAAGTCGAAGACAGTAGTATGGTTGTTCGTCTCAGTGACAGAAATTGAGATATTTTTGGTGAACAAGTCGTAAGAAGTAGAAAAATCCGGGAAAATGGCATACAATGCTGGCAAAACACCATTATTCCGAACGGTAGCCGTAAGTTGAACGTATTTGCAGGCGATTCATGGAATATCGCTTGTTGAAATATTTCTTTTCGGTCAAAGTTATTGGCGAATGAATTGTTACGTAAACTCATTCCGTCGCTCATAACCCGATATTGTTGGTGGCGTTGAAGTGCTCGCGACAGAAAATTGTGCTGGATTTTAATCGATTTGTTTTTCAGGCTCGTGGATTCGCTGCCCAAGCCGCCACTAAGGCCAACCGGGCTGAGGTCCAAACTACAACTTTACCAAATAAACTGGTCGTTGCCTCAGTTGACAATGGAGAGGCGTTGAGCAGTGTTTCGGTTCTTTTCCGGTTGGTGTATTTGGCAAATGTTAAATCAATGATATTTTCTCCAAATTGGAAATTTCCATCGAATTTTCAACTAACGATATGTTTTGCTTGTTTTTCTCATTCTAAAGGGCCGGTTCTCGCAACGAGACATACGACAGCTTGGGCGCAAACCATTTGCTCCGCAAGACCGCTGGTCTTGCAAACAAAAAATCAACCGCATTCGGTGTGGTCCGCAATTTGCAACGTTCTGCTGGCAGTTTGAGTTGCTCAACTGACCGGGAAATTGTCTCATATAACGTCGAAATTCCACGCAACGGCTTGGAAGTTGGCCTGAAGTATCTGCAAGACGCTTCAGTTCAGCAAGTATTCAAGCCATGGGATATCAGTGACATTTTCAGCGAAGTTGAAGCAGATTTGCATCGTGTTTCACCTCAAGCTCGTGCTGTTGATTTGTTGCATCGTGCCGCCTTTCGCACCGAATTAGGAAATTCCTTGTTCTGCCCGAAACACAAAGCTTATGGCGTTTCACCGGAAACATTGCAAGAATATGTCGCCAAGAATTTCACAACATCCCGTGCGGCCATCGTCGGTGTTGGCATTGACCATCAACTGCTGGTGGGCTACGCCAAATCATTCTACTTGGAAACCGGTTCGGGTGACAGTGCCCCATCAACATACAGTGGCGGTGAACTGCGTAAAGAGGCTGGTGGCAGCTGGGCTCATATCGCTGTTGCTACTCAAGGAGCATCGCTTGCCAATCAAAAGGAGGCTTTGGCCTTCGCCGTTTTGCAACATGTCGCCAGCGAGGCTAACTGCGCCTCAAGCAATGGTGCTGTTGGCAAGGTCGTGGCTGCCGCCGTTGGAAACAGCCCACACGAATTCAGTGCATTGAATGTCTCGTACACTGACAACGGTTTGTTCGGTTTCATCGTGAGCGCCGAGGGCCGCCAAGCTGGAAAGGTAGAGCTCGATTGTTGGAACGTCTTGTGGACAACCAGGTCTAACGGTTTCTCTTTTCCAGGCTGTTGAAGCTGCTGTCAAGGCTTTCAAAACAGGATCAGTGTCCACAAACGATGTCAACCGCGCCAAGGAACAACTGAAAACAGCCGTCTTGAGTCAATGGGCCACACAAAGTGGCCTTGCTTCCGACATTGGAGCCCAGGCTGTGTTAACCGGCGCTGTGCAAACTGGAACCGATCTTGCTGCTGCTATTGATGCCGTTTCGGTCGCTGATGTAAACGCTGTACGTTGCCTTCCTGCTCTTCCTTTCGAGAGACTTCCCTTCAATTTCAAGAAATTTTATGAAATTTTCCTTTCGTTTCAGGCCGCCAAGAAAGTTGCATCCGGTAAATGGTCTATTGGTGCCGTGGGCAACCTCTCCACCGTACCATACGTTAGCCAGCTCTAAATTCTGTCATCAACTTGTTAATTTTTTTTTGTTTTTAAAAAAGAAATATTGAATCCAAACACAACATAAAGTTGTAATGAAAATGTCATTTGAAAACAGTAAATACAAATAAAACAACTAATGGTGAATCCAAAGCCAACATGTAGACACAGAGGATTTTTATTCACATCCCCACATCCTCCTTTCATAGAGATTTCGCAAACGGTTTTGATTCCTTGCAGGACTGACGGGGCCCTGCAAACTAAAACGGTGAGAGATAACTCAAAATGAGGAGCTACCGAAGCTGGCACACAACTACTAAGCAGATGTTGACACCTTCCCGAACATTTTACCCAGAAAACGACATTTCATGCTTTCAAACACACCTCAGTGCGTGCGCGCAACAACACTACTCCTCACAATGAGCTTCGCAAGAGAATCCAAATGGATTTCGACGGAGCAAAAGACACTGAGCCACCCGTCGCATTGATGTCGACGTCGCAGAGTTCATCAACAGATGTCGCCCCGTCGATGATAAAAAAAAAAAAAAAAAATCACAAGCACTCGCTGTCAAAAAAATGGAAAAAAGTTAAAATGTCGCTCATTGCGTGAATGTAGTAAACCGCGGTGGTCTCTTTGGTGATAAACATTTTGCTAGTTTTGTTTTGGAAGAGCAAGTGGAAAATAATCGGAATTAAATGGTTTTTCGCGTGTGATGTCAGTCGAATTGATGAAAATTTCATGAGCAATCGTTAAAAAATCAAATTGGCAACAATGGCCGTGTGGAAAAGTGTCGGTGAAAAATGTATATACGGAATTGGTATGTGTTTCAAATATCGACGGTCGAAACGGGTAGCACGACCAATGGAAGAGAAGAAAAAAAAAACAACAAAATCAGCGTCGAAACGAATGATGATTTTTGTTTGGCATCGACGGCCAGTGTTTCAAAGTGTACTTGTTGCATTCGGGGAGAATTTGCGTCGAAACACACGAGAGCGACAGCCGCAACAAAATCACACACAACATTGCGTTTCTCGGAAATTTGAATGATTAATTTTCGTTGGAGATCTTTTTGTACAATTTTATCTGCTTCTTCTCGGATTCTGCTTAAGCTGGCGAAATCGCAGTGAAAAAAGCATAAAGAGAAGAGCAAAGAGAAGAAAGAAAGAAAAAAAAATAAGCGATTCACGTTCGCCGAGGTTGTTGTTGCTGTTTATATAAAATCGAAACGACAAAACTGTTTGTGTCATATTCATTTCCATTAGTCATGATCGATTGCATAAAAAAGGCATTCACGACAATTCAAATGAATTCCGTTTCGCATTAACTTCCTTTTCGCTGATGCCATCCAGTTTGATAATAATTAATTTACCAAAGCGGTTAGCATTCCGTCTCATCTTCTCATTTATTTTGACTCGATGCTCAAATTTGAAAAACTCTTCGAGCGATTGTCGTGCACACACAGCAACACACCAGCGCGCACAACCAGTCGCAGCCGCAGCAGCAACAACAACAATCAATATTCACTTGTTGTGTGTTTAAAATGGCTCAATGACTTTTTTTTTTTTATTTCGAATACATTTTTCCTTCTTCTTTCGTTTGATAGTCGACTGAGCGAACGAACAACCAAACGGGAAAAAAATATGACTAATTAACATTTTATTATTAAATAATGCGTCGTCTGCGATCGTCATTATGCGTTCTCGATGTGTGATGCGTATTTGACGGTTTGGTGAGCGATGTGAACTCACAAAGGCATAAATCATCGTCGATGTGCATTGATCAACAGGCGGGTACACTCATGTCGATGATCAATTCACGAAGAATTCTGAAACTAATTGCTTAAAAACCGTTGTCCTTGACATGACTCAATTGAGCTCTTGGCTCTGTGCTTAGTTCAGTTCGGCTCAGCTCAGCTCAGCTGACCAGTTTATCAACGAAACGACCATTCAATTTCGATTCCAATTCAAATTCAATCAATACTGGCGTTGACGCCACAAGCACCATTCAACACGATCGCGACGGCGCATCACACCATCGAGAATAGATACGTTTTCGTACTGCAATATGCATCCAAATAGACGTGTCCTCGTCTCTCGTTTGGTGCTGTGTGCGTTTAATGGCAGCGAAGACGCCGCATGACACACCCTCATTCTTCAATTTAATTCTCCATTTGTTCAGTTGATTCCGATGTGATCGGCATTCTTTCATTCTTCTCTTCCGAAAACGTCCAGCCAATGTCAGATTCGTATCAAAATCAATTGTTCGCTTTGTTTTGGTTCGTGTCGTTGATTCGGTTTTTGGATTGAATGGCGATTCTTGGGTCTCTGTTTTTGCCGCTTATGATGCTCATCTCGCAAACAATAACAATAATTGTTGTGAATTGCCGTGGCAAACAAACGAATGTTCCAAAATAAAATTAAAGAAAAAAAAAACACCAACAAAAAATTCGTAGAGAGGAAAAAACTCGCCAAAATGAATGGCACACGTGAACAATGAATGCTCAATGGTGGCGGTTGCTGTCGCTGTCGCTGTTAAGCCAATGGTATTTCTACCTACTTGAGAATTTCGCGCAATTACGATAACCCATAATCTCGCACATTGTTCATCGTTTGAAACGAAACATTCAATGCGATTTCTTGGCTGCCTTCGATGTGTGCTCTGTGTCGCCTCTTTATTCCGTATTCTACAAAACGCCTTGCCATTCATTCCATTTCATTTTTGCCCAGCAAATGCGCATCGCACATATCCAGTTTTTCGAGAAAATGTAACTGTTACGTTTTTTCCATTGGCATTCAATCTTATCACAATGACAACACCAAGAAATCGCTTGATTAGAAAACTGCGCTATCGCCCTGTCTTCGATACAAAACACAACAAACTCTCGAATGTCGGACGACGTTGGTGACGACGATACCGATGTTGATGTTGACGACGACGACGACAACGACGATGAAACAACAACAGATGCGATTATCACACAACTCGAATCTTGTAATAATTGCTTTGCGCAGGTATTCGACAGCGTTAGCAAATGTGAATGAAAAATAAATTTGTGTCAATTGCTATTGTGATTCATTACGGAGCGATGTTGCCTCGATGCTATCACGATCGCATCAATGCGGCTAATGGGGCAGTTTATTTCGATCGATCGACAATCGATTGGGAAACCCTACGGGTCATCTTTTTCGAAGCCAAAAAAAAGAGGGAGAGAAAAAATTTGCTTCCGCTCCTTGTCGACCGACCCACAAAGAGGTCAACCTTCGACTGTGCCCTTGACTGGCAGCGGTGATGAGATCATTCCGTGCGACAACATTGTGGTCGAAAGTGCCATCGACAAACGGATTGATTCGACAAACGAAAACGTGAATCGATTCTGAGTCAAAGCTCAGATTACATCTTCGGTGGAATCACCCGACTGAAATGAACAATTTGATCGAATCGTCATCAAAATGTCAACAATCATTCTCATTCACAATCACACGGTCGAATATGAATCGCGTGCTTTCGTGCTTTCAGTGTGGTTGGATCGTCATCGTCATCAGCATGTCATCATGTAATGACCTTGCATATAAATATGACAGCAACATACAAACAACAACAACGAAAACGGCAATAGTTTTTTTTTTTTTTTTGCTAAGCAACGAAACCAACACACGACAACGACGAAATTCTGCGCTCACAAAAAGCGTTTCGATTTGATCGTCGAGTGTGCATTTTGTTGTCGATCGACTTGCAAGAATGTTTCAATTCGAGAAACACTTGAAACAAAAAAAAAGAAAAAAAAAATAGCTGAGACGAATGATTCGAATTGAATTTCGAATTGAATTTCGATTTGAATGGCGATCGCGAGTAAGAGCGAAAGCGAGAAATGTGAAGAAACGGAAAGAAAAATTGCGCATCGCACGTCGTTCATTCCGTTCAAAGTTCGGTTCGACAAAAGCATGCCATAAGCATGAGTGATTGTTTCACATTGAATTGATTTGAATAAATTTTGTTTTTTTTTTTAATTTTTTAATATTCTTTTTTCTTTTGGAATTCCATAAATGCCAATTGAAATGCAATCGATCCAAGCCGGCCACGTCTGGCAAACGAAAACCGACCAAACAGAAGGCGAACGAATGCAATAATTCATTTGAACTCTCATCTCCATACGGCGATCGAGTTAATTCGTTTGAACCACAAGTGGCTTCCAGTTCAGACACCAATAGGCGGATAAATTGCGGAAGATCGCATCGTTAGAATGATTACGGAAAAAGGCTGATGGCTTTGGCCTGTTGAACGTCATGCTGAAACGGTTCAAAGAACTGAATTGGAAATGGCATGGAATGAGCGTGCGGATGCGTGTGCGGCTGCAATGCGATCGACACCCATTTTGGGGTTCCTTGACAGCCGCCACCCGCCCCGGCACTGACCCTGGACGAGGGACAACTCACAAATGGAATGCACTTGCTAATTGAATTGTTTTCAAACGAATAAACATTTTTCCATAATTGTTTTTATTTCGTTTTCATGGCGCGCAAAACATTTGTCCATTCAATTGCGCACATTCATCGCAAATGAAAACAAGGCGGCCAATTAAAAATAGCATGCCATTGGGCCCCTCTGCCCGTTGAATGGCAGCAACGGCAGCAGCGGAACACAATCGAGTGCGAAATGAAATAATAAACGGATTTGAATAGCATAATTCACCTGCAGCACAACGGCGATTGTATGAATGGGCGACCAATGGAAAAACGCGTCCCTTTGTGTGTTTCGGTCACAATGCGAGCAGGGAATCTCCTAGGCGAGTGAATCGGTCCAAAGTGATGAGTCTTTGTGTGCAGCAACCATAATCGGAGCGGAGCTCTGTTGAAGCAGAAGCGACACAAAGAAAATCATAGTGTGAACCTCATTAAATGTGAACAGCACGTGCTCGTGTTTGCGAGCATCTTCATTATTTCGTTTTTTACCGTTTTTTTTTTTTTTTTTAATAAATTTTTGTCTCTGCTTGCATGCATTTACACAATTCGTGAACACGCAGCGCACCCAATGCGCGCGCGATCCCATTGAATTGCACAGCACTCTTGCGCGACCGCAATTGCTCTTTCTCTATCGCGCATTTGCATTCGATTTCAAATGTTTGTCCATGTTCGGATGAGAAACCGGGCAAATGATAAAAAAGAAACAACATTCAAACGCATCGTAAGGCTGGCTCTGTTTACAATTCATTTGTTGACGCATATCCCCTCGACTCGACCGAGATAAACTGCACATGGACTGGAATCCATTTGTGCGTTTTTTCTTCGGCCTGCCTTTCTCCCTTTGGGATTCTCTCATTGTTTTTGTAATCGCCCATCATTTTATTGCTGCTGAGAATTTTCGGCACATCGACAAATAGTTGCATGGAATTCGGTTCGGCTGCTCGCACTCTGGCTCGACGACTGTGTCGCTTCCATATGACATAACGACCGAGCCGATGTTTGCATTGTGATTTCATAAGCCATTTATGTATTTATTCATTGTTTCTGTCGGAGTTATCATGTGATAAACACTCTGCTGTTGGATTTCCTCTTTGAGCCCGCACGCATGCACGCAACAACCGGCAGCAATGAATTTGTTTTTTTTTTTTGGCATCAATTTTTGGGCTACGACGCGGCTCGCTGGCGATCAAATCATGTCATTTTTGCTTTGACTCAAACGGCTCGAACCAAAAAGGTATCCATCCAATGGATGAATTCGGATCGCTTTTAATTGATTTAATGCGGAATTGAATAACTCGCTTGTCACATGTTCGCCCAACGACAACAACTGAATGTTGGCTTAGATGACATGAATAGGGTTAATGGGTCACATTAATATTAATATAAAATGGGGATTGAAGATTTTAATTTCAATTTAGAAACGATGTTTTCACGATGATTGAATACAATTTTTTCTTCTAAATTACATTTTGTCTCTCGAATTATCGTTTACTGTTGCGTTTGAGATCGTCGATTTGGATCGATCACTCGCTCATTGCTCCAAACGGAGCCGTTGGCGTTGAATGAATCGTCGATTGACGAGCATTTCTGCCGAATTCCAATTGAACCGATCTCGCACGCAGAACACCCGTCAAAATTATCGTTGACGAAATGATTTCCCACTGGCCCAGTCGACATCCGATGCCAGCAAAACTGCTCGGTGAAACGTATCAGGAAGGAACTATTTAGCATTTGGCATAGTTGCGTACAATTGTTAAATTGCAGTTACTGGACGATTCTATCATGTTTGCAATGGGTTCCGATGGGATGGCTGGCCGTGAGAGGGGCAAAACTTTATCACCGAAATGGCCTTTCGGATCATCGTACGTTGAGAATCACGCAGCACAGTATTATCTCTCATCGGCAAGCGGACAACAATATGCGATTGACGAGCATTTCGTTTGGATCGAACTCGGACAAACAGTGAGTTTCAGGCTGAAAACCGTAAGAGGATCATTGATCAGCTCCGAGTGAACTTTCTGTGAGTGAATTTTCGTGCGTAATTTGGTTTTTATCGAAAAATGACAGTTTGCTGAACAGCCCATTCGCAATGAAAAAAACTAGAGAAACGGACTGTGAGAATAATTTCGAAAAGAATGGCGAATGTCTGAACACCAGCACCGTCGCCATCGCATAAAAAGAGACTACAGAAAAATGAGCTGAAATTTAAATTCGTTTTGTTGGCAATTATTGCTGAATTATGGCAAACATATGCTCGATGGCATTCATCAGAGTTTTATTATTCACGACAATCCGGTCCGTTAGTCGATTGAATATTCTTTAACCCGAAAAACATGTGAGGTCAACAGACCGTCGTACGAATTTCCTCCAAAAACAATTCAACAAACGGTTTAGCCATTTGAACGGCAACGAACCGGCATGTGCAGGGCAATGTGAACGAGCAAATGGTTGATTGTCGATTAATTGAGCTGACCCAGGCCGAAGCGTTTGATTAGAATTTGTTGTGCCTTGCTTCGAACATTAATTGCTCATTAAGTGATTGTGAGGACGTTTAGCTCGTGCGATATTCAACATTCCGTCGAATCGTTCGATTCTCAATGAGAAATCTCTCCCGCAAGATAATCGCCAGCGGTAATTAGCATTGCATGCCGTCAAATCGTCCAATAACCTCTGTCACACAATAGACGACACCACCGACAGTCGCCAATTGACAAAGACACAGTCACAGTGCACGGTGCTTAACCACAGCACTCAAGAGTTATTCGCGCAAATTATTGCCAAAGCACGACGTCTATTCACATAACGGTTTTTTTCGTGGCCGATCCGAGTGACATAATCGTTCGACTCGCAGAGACGCAAAGCCCAAATTCTCGAAATGCAAGAGTCGCAAAATCGACAGTTTTGATGATTGCATGTGCGTGCGATTGAAATGGATAAATTTCAGCATTCGCGCTCCACTGTCATCTCGTCATCATGGGCATTTCTTGTTGAGATTGTTGTTTTGATCATGAAAGGTCGTCGGTTCGTCGTCATTCTCGTTCCAGTCTCTTGGATGATCTTTCATCGTCGTCATTATTCCCATTTCTGTTTATTATTCTCCGGCTTCCACTTTCAGTTTGATACGATAAGAATCTTGAACATTTCACTGGTGATGTAATTAGGTTAATTTTAACTGCGGCGATGCTCATTGAGCATTAAATTGGAAACAGACATAAATTCAAGTACAGTTATGAATCGACACTGAATCTTACTGGAAAATGATTATTCTATTTTGACAGTCGTCATTATTCAATTGGGTTCAGTTTCCGTGAATTTTGCTGAGCTGGAGGTTCCGACGAACCCATGGGAGAGGGGGGGGCGAGGAAGGTGCGTCAGAGCGCCATCCACTTGTTGGACCTTGCAGAAAGTAGGAAACGCACTGCGTCGCATTTCCTTTCCACTGTGAATGACCTCGCCTTCCACAAGACCGATCCCCGCTCGAATCGTATTCATGCTAACAAACGATTAGTCCGCATTACGCAACGGCATCGTCGTTTTGCCCTCGGTCACAGCTGAAATTCTAATGTGAAAGTTTTGATAACAAATTCTAATTAACATATTT
>JANSTV010050349.1:0-14180 GCA_027564135.1 Lestremia cinerea
CCAATTATTATGCAATCGGTCAAATCGACACAGGTTCAAAAGCCTGTCCTTCAAACAGCCATAGCACCTCAAGCGCCTGCCACAACACCAGCTGTGTGTGTTTCACCCGCTTTGCCTTCGTATGCGTCATCGATACAACAGAAAAATCAACAGCAGCAGCAACAGCACCAGCAACAACAACAGCAGCAACATCAGCAACATCAACAGCATCAGCAGCAACAGCAGCAGCAACATCAGCAACATCAGCAACATCAACAGCAACAGCAGCAACAGCAGCAACAACAGCAACAGCAGCAACAGCAACAGCAGCAGCAGCAGCAGCAACAACAACAACAACAACAACAGCAACAACAACAACAACAACAACAATCCCAAGCATCACCTCTCATCGCCGGTACAACAACGACAAATCCGAAATCGCAAAGCAACACCCCACCAACAACACCGCCAGTATTGAATTCAACAACGGTGCCGCTGACCAATGGGAATGCGGCCGCTACCCAACAAACAGCCATACCAACCTTTGAACCTCCGTCATACGCAAGTACGATGGCATTCAAAGCAGCTCAGCAACAGCCACGACATCTTCCACCGCCGCCACCGTACACGAATAACAATCGAACCAGCACGAATACGACGAACACCACAACGGCGACAACCAACAACAATAACAACAACAATAATATTAGCAATAACAATCACATTGATTCGTCCGCTTCCAATTCGCCGGAAACAATAAACAACAACAACAACAATACCACCACGAACAACATCCCCACAACCCCACCATTGCCACCAACGTCATCATCGTCAGTCAAGAATAAGAATGCTGCAAACGCCGCCCAACAGGCGTCAGCCACCACGAAGAATGGTCCCGGCAAGACGTCATCGGTGGCCAGCAATAAAACGGCATCGAAAAAATCCGATAAACAAACGGACGCCGATCAAACCGAAGGGGTGGAGAAGATCAAACACGAATCACCGATACCCGAACGAAAGGTCGTCTCCAAAGAGCAGGAGGAGGTGAAAGAGGGACGAATACGCCACTATTCACCTCAAGCGTTCAAATTCTTCATGGAACAGCACATTGAGAACGTCCTGAAATCCTACAAACAGCGAACGTTTCGAAAGAACCAGCTGGAAAAGGAAATGGGGCGAATCAATCTGTCGGAAGAGGCACAAGTGCAAATGCGTAAAATGTTGAATCAAAAGGAAAGCAATTACATTCGATTGAAACGAGCCAAAATGGACAAAACCATGTTCACCAAAATAAAGACGATCGGTGTGGGGGCCTTCGGTGAGGTGACATTAGTGCGGAAAATCGACACAACCAATCAGTTGTATGCAATGAAAACGTTGAAGAAAGCCGATGTACTGAAACGCAATCAAGTGGCTCATGTGAAAGCCGAACGTGATATTTTGGCAGAGGCCGATAACGAATGGGTTGTAAAATTATACTATAGTTTTCAAGACAAAGACAATTTGTATTTTGTGATGGATTATATACCGGGTCAGTGTGCGACGGATCGACAGGTTTGGACTCCAGCTAATTATTCTGTTTGCTCTTCAATGTTTCAGGTGGTGATTTGATGTCTCTTCTAATCAAAATGGGAATATTCTCAGAGTCGTTAGCCAGATTTTACATAGCCGAATTGACGTGTGCTGTTGAGAGTGTCCATAAAATGGGTTTCATCCACAGGTTTGTCGACAACACTTGCTTTCGGTCGAGTACCCTTCACTAATCCAATCCTTTGACACTTTCAGAGACATCAAGCCGGACAATATTCTAATTGATCGCGATGGTCACATCAAACTAACGGACTTTGGTCTTTGCACGGGATTTCGATGGACCCACGACTCGAAATATTATCAAAAAGCAGGTCAGCATTCTAGTCTCACCTCCGAATCGGAACAATATTTAATAAAATCGTCGATTTTCCAGGTGAACATGCGCGACAAGATTCGATGGAGCCTTGGGAAGACACGGAAGGACAAAAACCAACGGTTTTGGAACGACGTCGTCAGCGCGATCATCAACGTTGCCTGGCCCATTCGCTGGTCGGCACGCCAAACTATATTGCGCCCGAGGTGTTGGAGCGCAGTGGTTACACGCAATTGTGCGATTGGTGGAGCGTCGGTGTGATATTGTATGAAATGCTTGTCGGACAACCGCCATTTTTGGCTCAAACGGCTGTTGAAACCCAGCAAAAGGTAAGCGATTCGAAATCGACGACATTCAACCGTTTCGAAACTAATTCTCTGTGCGATATTCGGCAGGTCATCAACTGGGAGAAATCGTTGCATATTCCACCGCAGGCCAAATTGTCTCCAGAGTCAGCCGATTTGATACTACGACTATGCTCATCGGCTGATCGCCGGCTGGGCAAACGGGCGGAAGAAGTCAAAGCCCATCCGTATTTTGCTGGCATCAATTTTGGCGCTGATCTGCGACACCAAAAAGCACCGTATATTCCGAAAATCGAACATCCAACGGACACGTCCAACTTTGACGATGTCGATCCGGAGAAAATTCGCAATTCTGATCAAATTGAATTCAATAGCAATACCGGAATATCGTTTCACGGTTTTTACGGATTCACATATCGTCGATTTTTCACCGACGACAAAACCGTCACCGAGTGCAATGATGGCGATCAAGGTCCTGTCTACGTTTAAATTCGGGCAAACGGATGCTACACGCAGACATAGCACGGTGAACGACCGACGAGAACGATCTACAGGTCGAATGGTGCAAATTGAGTTTGTGTCATTTGTGTGCTAATCGAATGGTGATGGTCATACCGTTCGGGCTCTCAAAATGGCATCGAGGACTGAAGACTGGAAATGTCACTATGTGGAAGGCTGGTGGTGTCGCAACGCCATTGGTGATTTTGGAAAATCTCAATGAAACCGTGACTCTCTCCACCACACACCAGATGGACTGATGCTTAACACAAAACAAACACAAATATTTCCTCTCAAAAATTACGCAAAGTCTCAAAATATTTAAATTAAAAAAAAAATTAAATTAAAAAATTAAATTAGAACAATGAAGAACATACTTTTTTCTGTAATTTTCACACACACCTACACATACACACCACCACACACACACACACACATACGCAAAAAACATTGGCGCGCTCGTGATTCATTTAATTTGGGGGTGAACTGTGAATTTCGTTCGAATTGATTCTATTTGGGCTTGGATTATTGGCTGCGGGATTATTCAAATGGTTAACTAATTATTTATGCAATACAAGAATTACACACATCCATACACAAATGCGCTGATCATAATATTAATTCTAGCGGCTAATTCATAACTGTAATATTTATTTTATACAATTTGTCTTCGAGCGATTTTCTGAATTTTGGAAAACAATCGAGATGTCATCAAATACGCGAACACACTTACACACACACACACACACACTCACACAAAAACAACAAATGCGCGAAATCAAAACAAAAGCGAATCTTTCTGTTTTCATTTTTACCGTTTCTCTTGTTTTTGTACTAATTTGAAGTTGGAGGGGAGGAATTGTAAAAAAAAAAAACAACAAACGGGAAAACAAATGTTTGATTGAATAATAATATCGTTAAATCATGATATTTTGTCTCAATAATATTTCATGATCAAAATGCTGTGCCTTTTATTATACTATTTTTAAACGTAATTTAAAACAAAATAAAACAAAATGAAAGATTTGTAGAAGAAATGAAGAAACGAGAAACTGCAAAAAAAAATTCATCAAATAATCAAAATAGTGTATTTTTCATAAATATCATTCAGATGTAAGTCTTACTAACCGTAACACGTGAGTCAATCAATGCAATGGGGAAATAGCCGAATGGAAATTAAAATGCCTTTCGAATAATCGAACAAATGATTCTTATGATTAGAAAAAACAATTGATTAATAAAAAAAAACGTCGCGATAAGAAAAGGAAAATAGGAAAGTAGAAAATCAAAATCGAAAACAGAGAAAAAAAATGTAAACAAATTTAAACACAAAAATTATGAAAATGAAAGAGAAATTTCAATCGTCGAGGGATTGATGTGCGCGGCGGACGAGTATGTGTGCGAGAGGGCGGCAACCGATGCTCCACTCGAAGCATCTGAACACGAAACGCCTTACAAAAGCCTCAAGTCGAACATTGTTTTTTTTTTAGTCAGTTTTTAGAGATAAATGTGTTCAGATGGATTCACTGCCGCGACGTTGCATTCAATCCATTTCTTGAGTTCCAGCAGGCTGGAGCTCATGGATTATTTTAGAGCATTATTTTAACAGAGGAACAATGACGAATCCATTCTATGAAAACGCGAAAGAATTTTCGATTAATTAATGACACAAGTTAAATTATTGCCATAATAATATAATAATGAATGATGAATATGATAAAAAGATTTTGTTTTGGAATTGATTGGTTATTCGCGACAGCAAATGGATGTAGCTTATCATAAAATCTAAGAGGAGAAGAATTTTTAATTTATTTTAATAATTTTTTTTTGTTTTGAAAAGGAAAGAGAAGAAAACTAACTTTAATTACATTTCTAATTTATATTTGAATTGAGTTAATCAAAATGGATATTGATATGATTGGAAGAGAAACCGAATAAAATTGAATGCAATTGAATGCAATTGAAATGAGCGAATTTGTTTTATTTTCGAAATTACTGAATTATTTCGGAAATCGCGAGAGAACGCATCGAGTCATGTGTTTTTTTTGTAAATATTTGTATTAATGATCACTTTTTAAATTATTTTAGAATTGAAACGCATGTTTTTAATTAAAACGAAAGAAAAAGTCCAATTTTTAGTAACGATCGTGCATATGTTTTCAAATGACTTTCGATGGCATTGCAAATTATCATTTCAACAATGCTCATTCGTAACGAAACCGAAACGAAAATTGACAGAATTACGAATTTCATGAAATTTATTCAAATGTTTTTGTTGTGTGCGAGCGCATGTTAGCAAATTGCTAGACAAAAAAAAGAAATGAAGCAAGAAAAAAGCAAGAAAAAAGCAAGAAAAGAGAAGAGATTCCGTCACATTAGGACCGCCCCCTCCCTTGTCTCCTCGAAATTTTTCGACATTTTGCAATTCTATTTAAAAAATTATTATTTTAAATATTGAAACGAAATCAAAAGGAAAAAAATTTAAAATAAAGAAAAAAAAACATTTATAAAAAATAAAAAAAATATAAAACGTTAATACATTTTAAATAAAAAAAAAGTAATAATTTATTTTATGTGCCTTGATTATTATTTATTTTGAGTTGCAAACGAAGATGCATGAAGAATGCCGAGCGCTAGCCCCCTGAAAATACCAGTTTTTACGAAAAAAAAAAATGATCGAGCTCATTCGAACCTAACCGCTTAGCCAATGTTTGAGCACCTGCTGCCGCGAGCATCAAACATGAATGTAATCGTCAACAGTGCTCGAGCGCGCGGTAAGAGTGATCCTCACGAATGATCGCAGTCAATTCATTTCCACCAAAAGAGCTCATAGCTTACGGACAAAGAAATGGTATTTTCTCCAGCCATTCCTTTCACTTCTGAATGGATGCATTTCCGCACTACATTCCAACCGACGCAAAACGAATGCATTTCCACGCCAAAAGCAACATACATCCGATCCATTGAACCAAATGCATCAAAATGCTCAAATGCGTCTCAGCGAATGAGTGAAACATCTGCCCCCCGACCACAACCGCAAACAATCATTCGAAAACGGTGCTTCGGTGAGTGGCATTTAATTAAAACTCACTCACGCACACGCACACACGCTCACGGCCACAAACACATGCTAACTCAACGGCAAGTAAACCAAACATGAAAATGGCATTATTGTCATCATCGTCATCGTCATTGCCATCACCATCACCATCGGCATTCAATTGAATCTTCACAAACGATCACACCAACGAATCGCATGGGGCCCCCGGTTGTGTAGCCATCGCCGACCAAACAATCGCTCAAGTGTTTGTGTTTGCGCTCACAAACGGTGACTACACAACAAAACAACAAGTTCATGAAACCGACTGAACACAAAAAGAAAAGAACGAACCCGAAGAAACCGAAAGAAACGAAACGAAATACAATCGAGCCAACTTGCTGTTGAATGTCAGTGAACGTTGCTTTAGTTGAGTATCGTTCGCATTCACGATCGGTTCGGGCTGCGCGTAAAATTCCATCGTGAAATCTTCAAAACAACGTTTCGCTTGTATTGTTTTCTTCCATTATTGTTGTTGTTGTTGTTCTTTAGTGTTTGGGTGAATTTCGCACAAAGCCGCTTATTAATTTTATGGTAAAAGATCAATTATTTCTTCAAGAATTTTCGAATGTTGTTGATGTGATCAGTTGAGTGACGATAGTTGAAGATAGTTGACGATGAATTTGCACAATTTCTTAAAACCAAAATTGTAATGATCGCGAATGGAACAAAACGAAAAAAACAAAAAACAAATTAAGAAAAAAAAGCAGAGTAAACTAACGACAGAAACTGGCAAATTGACGACTTAGCCTGAACGATAAATGACAAGGTGACCGCGTAACGGTGCTTCGATGATAATAATTGTGGCCTATTCAAGAAGAAACGATCCCAAAACGAAATAATCATGTGCGCTGACTGTGGGAATATAAGTGCTTTAACAAATTCTTTTGTATGAAAACAGATTCGGAATTTCATTAGAGCCATTACTGCGTTCAGTTTGGCCGATTGGTCGGTCGGTCGGTCGGCTGGTCGGTCAGATTGTTTGTTGTCGGTCGATTCGTAAACGCTTGATGCTGGAACGCTCGGCGCGAATACGAGAAATGTCCAATGGAATGAGAAAATCGCCAGCAATCTAGGACAATGGGGTGTCGAATGGAGAAATCCACGATGAAAATGGAATGTTGACGACAAAAGCATTGTCGTTGAAGCGATCGCGCGATTCCGGGAATCGAGTTAAACGAATGACAATGGCGTCGAGAACAGACAAGAACGTGATGAATGGTACATCATCAACACGCACAGCAATTCTAAGAGCTCAAACTCTGACCCATTTTCAAAACAACAATGTTCTGATGGCATCGACAAGCGAACACAGCCGTCCAAATACACATGCGCGCATACATTCTCGCAACCAGTTTTTGAATAATTTGAAGTTCCTGTTCGCCTCGAGATCGATCTCTGAGCCAAGTCCGGCCATGCGGTCATGTCGCACACCGTTCAAGCATATGCCGCCGTTTATCGGCAAAATGATCATCTCATCCCGTTAATGGGCATATTTGTCTAGTAATTTTGCGTTTTCGTTCGTTCGCAATTTATTCGGACGACAGACGGTCATCAACAACCGTTGATCAAAGTTTGTCGAATAAATTCACACAGAATGAGTTGATGTGTAATCGGTGATGACGATGATGACGCTGATGACGACAATATATCCGTTTTAACGTGTGTCTGCCTTGCAGCACACATGGAAACTATCACGGTCACACCAACACCATCAGAATCTTGTCTGTTGGTCGAATCGCATGCGCACCATCGACGCCAACAATGGCTTCGACGCCACGAAAAAAGAAAGAATGCAATTTGTGTTATCTGATATTTCCATGGCGGTGGCAACAATCGACGAGAACTGCAAAGCGCAGAAAATAACAAACGAAACGAAACGAAAAAACAGAATGAAAAGTCTGCAGCAGCAACGATGACGAGATGGAATGCATTACGTGCATTTTGTCTGTTGTTTGGTTGATGCCAGTTGCTTCGGTTTGTTGTTGAGCATTACTTGCATTGACACACCGAAGAACAAGATTTTTCTTCGAGCAAACAACCAAAAGCCTTAATAATTTTTTTGTGAAAGGTTTCTCAATAGGTCAACCCAATGGTATGGCAAATGCGGCAACAGAAACCGTTTCAGCTTGTGCGGATCGCTTGCCGTCCGAACCGAACCCAACTAAGCCGAACCGAACCGAGCCGAACCGAACCTAAATGAATTGCATTTTCAATGATTTCATTCAGCTTACAATTACGGATTGAAACGTTTTACTTTCTCGTTTGTTGTTGCTTGTGTGCCGATTGAGAGGCGATTGTGCGATGCTGTATGCACCAAACATCCCATGAGCGGATCGAAGTGGATTTTCGAGTGATTTCTCGTTTTGTCATGTCGGCCTCTTGGTCGCGTAGTCATTGAAATGGTCAGCCATGGCTACCAACAATCGACACGATTTTGGAATTCTTCAATCAGACAAACGTCACGATCGCGACAACAATCATGTTGTTCCGAATCGAGAATGTCATTGCAATCAACCTACCGACTGACCGACCCACCGACCGACCGACCGACCAACCAATCAATACACAATCGACCCACCGATTCGTCCAGCTATAATTGCCCATCGCCTTCGGCACCTAATTCACACATTTCACACAAAAGAAATGAACAGTTATGACGAAAGCACGGATCCCATTCGATCGATGCCCTCTCAATATGAAATTCTTGTGTAGAGAATTTCCGCGGCCGATCGAGAGTGAATCACCTCTCGCGGAATGATTGTGCAAACGATTAAAGCAAAGAACAAAAGATATGCCCAGAATCCAGCACAATGACCACTTCCCATTCAGCCGAAATCAATTCGAAAATCTCGCCCATTTCGGGAATTTGTTCGATCGTTTCAGCATCGTCGATCTGGCTTGGCTGGCTTTTTCATCGTTTCTTTTTATCTTTTTTTTACCGCTTTTTCCGTATGAAAATTAATTTAATTGCAAATTAATGATGGCTATTGTTAGTCTAATGGTTTTCATTCTGTGGCCCGCGCAATTCAATTCGTAACGACGCCTATTCGCATCGCCAGCTGCCAAAGTAGCCCATCATGCGGAGAGCCATTCACAATGATTGTTATTGTTTTCATTCGTCGATCAAATCACCGGGTCCAATCCGAAAAGCCGAATATGAAACAAATTGCTCGCATTCGACGGGATGGCCCCCGTCGATGATCGATTGATGGCGATGTGAATGAACGTCATGATATTGTTGAATGAATTCAATCATGTCATTGTTCGCATTTGTTGGCATTGTCTTCGTCGTTGTCGTCGTCGTCGTCGTCGTCGTAAAAATAGTCGTCGCGACTGTTGATGTTGCCATTTGAAGAACGAGGCGAGTGCCCATCAAGCATGGATTGTATTGTTTTCATTTCGCTGGTGGTCAAACAATTTGTCGAATGGGCGAAATGAGCGAATGCGTTCAACTTGAAAATGTTCAAAACAATCCCGAAACAATCTGCACCAAAAGCAACACAACCGAATGCCGTCAAAACAAATGAGCAAGTCAACAAACAAACATTGAACGCTGGCCTCTTGCAAATGAGTCAGGCATCGGGTTCCGCATTTTCATTGACGATATTCGCCATATCAAAGTATCCATTTCCACGTTGATTTTCATTGAGTTTATGCAATCCAGACGACTGTTGTCGTAACGCCTTCGTGTTGCCGGCACCGTGCAACGGTTGATCTCTTGCGGTATAGGCCACACAATTCGCCCCTGATCCAGTCAATGCATCGATTTCGAGGAAATAAATGACAACCCGAAAGCCAAACAAAGCACCGGATTTTCTTCTTCTTTTTTTCGTGAATTCCTTTGTTGTTTGCCATCGTCGTTTGTTTGCAAAAAAAAATCCAATTAAAATCAAAACAACAATTGCATATTTCGTGATGCGCATGCGCCTCAGCTTTGATGCATTTGAATCGTGTGTGTGTCGTTGGCCGAGTGAATGAAACAATTCGAATCCATTTTCGATTGTTTTCCGAAAGGGAAATTTTCCGAAATGGAAAATATGGAATCTTCCGGACGACGGCGAATGAAGACGATGCCGTCGTGGTCTTGCATACAATTGACGATCACATTCGATTGCATGCAATCTTAGCGCGTCAACATTTTCCATTTTGCAAATTCGAATTTCATGAACGCAATCAAAGCTAGCGAACGAGCGGAGGCTTCTGCTCTATGTGCGGCGCGTTATTCATTTATTTTATTTATTATTTCATTATTTCATATTATTTTTTCATATAATTTGTTGTGTGCTTTTTTCGTGTTTTTGACAAACAGATGTAAAGGAATTATTCGCATCGGTGGAATAGCAAACGACACAAAACATTTTTCATATCATTTTTTCCACGGAAAATTTCGCAAACGAAAGAAACGCAACGAAAATATGGGCACGAAAATCGAGTATGTTGATTCGACGCATCTGCATGCAACCAGTTACATACGAAATTCGAAAGCGATAGCTGTATTGTGGGCCATCTTCACCATTTGCTATGCGATCATCAGTGCGGTGGCTTTTCTAACGCCAGGTGAGTGGTTTGACAACGACGGTGCCGATTCGTTTTGCGAGCTCCGTCTGAAACGATTCCTTTCCAAACAGAATGGGTGGGCGACTTGGATTCGGAGAATGCCGGCCGATTGGGCTTGTGGCAAGTGTGCCAGCGAGACGAAAACTCGGACAATTGTCAGAAGCAGCTCACTGATTTCCTCACCATTCCGTCGATACCATTTCAGGTGAGTGCCACCCAGCCAGCACCGTTTCCCAGTCACAATAACCGATCCAATTCGCCATAATCAATTTGTTTTATTTTTTCGCAGGTGGCCACCGCTTTTGTTGGTTTCGCCGTAATAACAGCAATTCTAACGATTCTATCATTGGTCTTGCTATTCTTCCTGAAGACGACGACGGTCTTTCACATTTGCGGTTGGATGCAAATATTATCAGGTGAGTGAGTTGCCGTTAGTTGGCATTCCGAAAATTCGTTGTTGTTATGCAATGACATGAGCAACGGCACTGCAAGAGCGCAAATCAAATTCAAAATCAAAATCAGACAAAAAGAGAGAAATATGAAAAGAAAAAAACGGCAAGTTACGAAATTCATTAATCGGAAGTCACATTCGTGCAGACAATTTCTCTTTCATCGTCATCCGCAAAGCATGCGATTTTTTCGCAAAGATAACGTCATGATTTACCCAAAAAATTTCGTGTAATCCGAAGCCACATTTCGCTGCGCCACTGACATGCGAGTTCGCGTTGTGTCATCGAAATCAACCGGTCGCTCGATTGCCGTGCATGAACTTTGGGCAAATGTGATAATTTCTTCGCTGCGTTAACCATTTTTCATATGCTCGGATGAACGTTCCGTCAGCAAAGCGTGAATTTTGGTTTTTCGGCTTTGGCCACAGCAATTTTTGTTTCTCTCTTCTTTTCATTTTGGCTGTAAAATCGTTGAAAATGGAGCGTTTTGCTGTTTTCAAAAAAAAAAAGCCGAGGGAATAAAATGAACGTTTTCATAGTCGTTTTTCGTAAATGATTTTTCTTTTCGTGCGAATTGATTTTCGAGATGCTGGACGAGCATGCCATGGATGTTGAACGGCCCTTGGCGCTGGGCTCCGTTTCAGTTCAGTCGTTTTCGCTGTGTCTGTGTGGAGCTCACAGTTATCGATTTCATTGGAATATCATTCGTGAAACTTTCCCACGGCGCAGCATGGGAATCGGTGGAGGTGGCTAAATCACTGGAGATTGCACTTTCCATTTCGAATCGATCCTTTGGCACAGCAATGCCCCTCTGAGTGGAATATACTCACACCTTCATCCCGATTCACCTCAACCGAACCAACAATTCCCAATCATTTAAACTCTAAATTGATTCCGTTTGCGAGAATCAGTGTCAGCCGCCGCCTCAATGCGACGCATTCACTCGCGATTGAAGAACCAATTTAAAAAAAAGCAACTTTCCTCTGAATGGAAATAAAAACGTTAAACAATTCACTTGAAATTGTTGCTCGCATTCGATAAATAATAAAATAAGACGATGGAAAAGGAGAAGAAGAAGAAGAAAAAATCGTGAAAAAGCAATTCAATAAATTTATGATGGACAATCATCGCAATCATCCTTAGCAGCAGCAGCATCGTCTTCATCTCGCATGCCGCGCACGCATAAAATTATCGATTGAATGGAAAAGCCGAATTGAAAATCGATTTCAATGGCACCAACAACACCGTTGGCGCATTTGCATTTCCATGCACAACTCACAGACAATATCACATTTGATGATGGCGTTGCCGCCATACCGTTGAGCCGTCGGTGCGGTGCGTCGACGAAGAAAAATCTAGTTCAAGCGTGAATTTCTATTTTTAATTGAGATGACGGAGATGACGATGCTGGCAAATCGTTCGACCGGTTTTTTGCATATGTGATCGGCAATCGGCATGCTCTTCCGTCTTCACCTTGAGCATCAGCTCGGTTGATCGTTGATTCTGTGCTACCGCCAAACCAGAATTGCGCGCATACGACCACGAATCGATGCTCGTCGTCGATCGTTGCTGGCCGAATGGCATATTTGCATCTTGCGAATCGAACGCAATGACACCATTCGGACATGCGATATTCGATCATCAGGCGGATCGCCTCTCGCAAACACCTTCCAATCGATTTCAATATCACTTTGGCGAAATCACTCAATGCGCTGCGCTGGTCAATGGCCAACCAATTTGAACTTCATTCCATCGAATGTGTTAACCTTTCGCACGATGTGCTGTGTGGTCGAGCATTTAATCGGATTTTTTCTCGCCCTTCTTCTTTTTCCGTCTCTCCTTTGACCAATTTCGAAATTTAAATTGAACGATTAACAATTTTCAATCGAAAATTGCATGCGGCAACAATCGAATTTTCAGGTTTGTTAAAATGAAAGTGAATGCTTAGGCTCCGCCACATTTGCGTATGATCGAATTGCCGAATACCATTTCAAGTCGATTTCGAGTAGTTTTCGCTGAAAATTGCTCGGTAATTTTGGTGTCCCACCGATCAAAGTGAAGTGAAAATCACCCGACGAATGGATCAATTTTCGATCTTCTCCACGAATCGAAATATTTCGGAAGTGAAATGGCATTTCGATCCATTAGACCATATCGCTTCGATCTGCAATGACCTCGATGCGAATTCGTTTTTCGCCTTTTCATTATTCTAAGCCAACAGGATGCGATGCGATGTGTCGACATTTCGCATCAAGTTGATGAATGTGTTGGCCGAAATTGAACGCTATCTTAGGCCAAAATCGCGAAAATCTACGAAATTTCCTCCAAAGCGATGATGAAATTAATAGTTAATGCTTGCACGGGTCGATGATGAAACATTTTCGGAATGGCTCCAACTGCGGACGGATGATGAGGAAGATATGTGCATTGAATGGGCAAAGGGCAAAGTAGAATGAAAAAGTGAAGACGCCGAAATGATCGAACCGTTAATCAGTCGAACATTCAGTGGCCGACCGAGTCAATCAATGATGACGCGGTAAACACAAACATTCGGTTTGGATAAAAAGCTTGGACAAAAACATCAGTGAATCCAGACAAAAAAAATAATGAGCTCAGAGCAATTGCATAATTGACATTCGAAATTGTTGGAAGATTTCGCGAAAAAAGGCGTCAAAAACGAGCGGAATATTAATTATGGACGCGCCAAAGTAGCAACAAAACAGAGAATGAGTTGACCGAAAGAGATGGACGAGTGACCGCAACCGATGGTGAGAGCACTTTCGATGGGTCCGATAATCGGTATGCATCGCACGCGGCCATTCGAGCGCCGAATATCAGCGAGAGTTGTTCAATTATTCCAAAATGGGCTTTTGGGTGGGTTTTGTGTTGCGGTGCGCTGAGTTTCGCTGAGTAGCGTCTTTCAATTTGGCTAATTCGCAATTAAAATGAATGAGTGATGAGCAACCGAATGTTCCGTTCATAAACGGAAATGGAATTTGGATATCAATTACGTAGTCGGCGATGCCAAATGAATGCTCACAGCAAATTATGTTTGGTTGCGCTTGACGGAATTGGAGATGATGTTGTCGGTGAATTGGCGCAAAGTTGACGACATTCACCGGAGCACACGTCAACGCTGAAGCTTTTCTGTTTCGGACTCACTTTCCTGCATTCAATCCGGCTGTAATTTGTGCAAGCAGTCAACGTGTCCATGGCGGAATTGCACCGAAGCTAAGCTCGTGATGCTTCATGCGCTTTGATTATGCTGTCAATTGCTGTCATTGTGTTTGCCGTCATTTGTAATTAACTGCGACTGATATGCCATTCATTTTGTTTTCAGCAATATGCATGATTGTCGGCTGTGTGGCATTCCCCTTTGGATGGAATTC
>JANSTV010050360.1:0-14180 GCA_027564135.1 Lestremia cinerea
GGCGTCTCGGAACACTGGATTTCAGATATTGGCGGTTTCGAGCGCTAGTGGTGCCGGGGAGAGCGAAAGCGAGCGGAGCGAGAAAAAAAAATTGGAGAAAAAGAAAACAATTTTCGTATGCAGAAGTCAGTCCTAGAAAGCACAGAAATGAATAGAAATTTTGTTTATGCAGCGTCCACTGACGCCATCCCACAATTTGATGGAACCATCCAAACTGCCGGTGGCGTAGATTTTTGCTGTTGTCGCGTACTTGACGCACGTCACACTGTCCTTGTGCTGTTGATTTGGAATGGCCACGACGAAACATTGCGATGTGTGGATTCAACATCATTCAAAAGCAGAAAAGGGAAGAAAACAAAACTCGGATATTTCGTCTCAGTTTTGTTTCGGCCATCCACGGCCATTTTGTAAGAACTTACCGCGACCATTCGTGACACAAACCTAAATTGTGTCCTGGATATTCCAATTTTCAATGATCAAAATTGCATACCTCCCAGGACCAGAAGCTTAATATTTGTTGGATTTCGATCCGACCGGTAAATCAAAAAAAAAAAAGTTCAAAATACAGCTGAAGCGACCAAAACGTGAAAATCTTTCAAAAATCAAACTTTATTCGAAATCCACCCTCAATACTCCCACTAGAATGATCCACTGCTGCCGCTGAAGACGCCGCCACTGAATCCACCATTGAATCCGTTGCCATGATGTTGAACGATCTCCGGATGATCGTGTTTGTAATGATGATGGAAGTGATCATGAGAAACTTCTTCTTTGAATTTGATCGGCTCTGGCTTTTTGATTTCATGCTTGATGATCGTCTCCTCCTTGATGACGATTGGCTTATGGTGATGATGAATGTTCGTTATTTTTTCGTGAACGTGTTTGTGATGTTTCTGCTTCACTGGAAGGTGAATGATGATCTTCTTCTTGTGCACATAACTGCTCACGAGCGATCGGAGATCATGAGAAAGAAATTGAGAGAAAATTTCAAAATTGAGGATAGATAGAGGATAGACGAGATGGTTGTTTGAAAAAAATAACATTCACCCTCCGCTTGCGAGCTCGATGGCGATCTGCAGCACAAGCAGCACGCCTAGCAACTACAAATCGAAAGAAAAATGAAAACAAAATTCATCAAAACGATATATCGTCAAACACAAAACACTTGATCACTTGAACGCAGCCCTCACCGCAATTTTAAGATTCATTTTCGATAACACAAAGACTGGCCGAACTAAAGGCGCATTCGACTCTGCCGGCAGACAAGCAAGGTTTGATGGTCGCCGTGAAGCCGCGATTCAATTTATGGCAACCGTTACGTTGTCGAGCATTGGGCAAGCCCCAGCAACTCGATTCAATTCTTCACGCGTGCGCACATTCGTAATAATTAATTATAGCGCCAGTCAACCTGATGGCAAGTGCGTCGCTTGCAATTCAATGCCGGTGAGCACGACAAACGCAACGAGTGCATTGAAGCGGACGCTCCCACGCTCATGAATTGCAATCGTTGGATGAAAGTGAAATGTGATGTCTGCGATGCGGAGGCAGATTGTGTGTCTATCGAATATTCATTGTGTGATGGTGCTACGCCCTCGAAAAGCGGTCAAATTGGAGTTCTTCGGTCTGAAACACTCTCAGAGCACGGTCGCCTGAAAACTCCCAACCGGCCCAGCCAACTCCCTTCACCGAGTGCCATCTCTTGAAATTCATCTCCTTTCTTGATGAATAAATGTCAAAAGCACGAGTGCTACAGGCTGGCTACCTGACTGATGGATGTTGTACTAGTTTGTCACCTAACTCACATGTGATACGAAAATTCCGTCACAAAAATGTCGGAAGTCCAACTAAAATAATTACAAAAACAAACTCCCTTAAGCCGAATCACCCGTCCCAACGTCGTTCAGTTGCACGTGACGTCTCACGTCATCCGATTTCGATGAATTTGAAAATGAATTCCGTCGAACAAGTTCGACTCATCGGGGCGAGTCGACCCGCTGTCGTTTTGCGCACCGAATATCTATTGCCCCGAAGAGTCGAAATTCGCCCACAGGAACGTGCACTCACGCGGTTGATGGAGTCAGCGTATGTGTGCCGTGACGCGAGCACCAACCGGAACGTCATCGGTTCGACAGTCGATGTGCGACGCAAAAATAATGCGATTTTGTTATTGCCCGCATTTCCTCATGAATTACGTTGCCAGCAATTCAGTTCTCGCGTGCCGAATGCCGATGCCGTAGCGAAATACCAATTGTTATGTTTTCAGTCGAGCGCATTGTGATTTCCTCCAATTGGGCGAGCATCGGCTGGATCTGAGTCGATGCGTTGACACTCGCTTTGGTCGGCGTGCAGTTTCCGACTTGAAGAAAAGTTGGTTGACAATTCGCAGCAACATCGCGGTTGTTCACCGCGGAAAGGTCAATGTCGGGGGCCAATGCAGTGCAGTGTGAGGTCGATTTGAGTTTGCTTTTTGCGTCTGGCGGGCGGTTACGTTTAAATGTTGCACAATCACAAATTCTATTGAATTTCTTTCGGTTCACTCGACCAGCCATTTGAGTAATGAGGTTACACTTTGGAAAAATGTCCGAATCGGCACGCAAGCACGCAACGAATTGAATGCAATTCTTCTTCTTCTTCTTCTTAGGTATTTTGAGTGAGTTTAACAGCTTATTGCAATGAATCAGTGGTTCTGAATAATGTCTTCCAATTTATAGACTGTTTGTTGTTGTTTTAAATCTGAAAGCGAGCGCTTCGTCAAGCGGTTGTTTCAGAATATTTGAAAATCCAATTTACATCGGCTTCCGAGATTGACATGGCTTCCTTCAACGCCTTGCTTCGATCGGAAAGGAAAAAAGCGTCATTTGTCTGCAATTGTAGTAAAATTTCACCGAAATGTCAGAAAACGATGAATTTCGCCTGAGAGAAAAATGATCGTTTTCTGACATTTCGGTAAAATGTTGCTACAATTGCAGACAAATGACGCTTCTTTCTACCGAATGTATGCACGGTAGAAAAAATGAATGCAATTTTTTTCTCTAAGCGAACTCTTGCCTCGCGATGCTTGCGCTTGGGTCATTTTCGTCGGATTGCTGGCTTTGCGGAGAAGTTGGCTTTAAAACGACAAATTCGTGGCTACTTTGTTGAATGTTCTAGACCCCTTTCAATGATTTATTTCCAGCTTTTTTCCTAATCTAATTTGTGATTTAGGGGTTGGGGCAACCATCAAATTTACGGTCGACCGTGAACTACGTGAATACCTAACGAAGCTGGCACGGCTGTGCATGAAACAGACGTACTTCGTGTTCCGTCAGCAGAATTACCAAGTGAATTTTGGTTGTGCGATGGGTTATTGCCCTTCATCGCAAACATTTTTCTAGTAGAAACTGATTCGGAGATGAATTCCCTCGATTTGAAGATCAAACGGCAGTGATATAAAGTTTGCAATTTTTCGTGAACCAGGCTTGGCAGGCCGTGCAATCCTGTCGACGTCATATCACACTTTTGAACAAAAAACTTCAGCCCATCATGCATTCGCACACCGGCTAACGTGTATTCCGATGGATGTCGAAGATTACGCGAAGGAAAAACAGATTATCATCGAGACTGGCATCAAGAATGGATACAATCCTCGCACCATCATTGAACTATCCATTCTCATGAAGAGAAAATGCTTTTCCGGGAAATGACATCTCTCATTCGTGTTGAGAAGGAACCTCGCACCTACAGAAGCGTCCTGTACTGCGATCAGAGGGTTTTCTCGAACTACAAACACTCAGTAGGCTGAATGAAGTACATAATCGGCGATAGCGGAGCGTGTAAATTGAAGCGATGGTTGCGTTCCAGCAAAGATGAAATTTCGCCCGAGAAGAGAAACGGTATATATAGTTCATCGTGTTCACATTGGACAGACAAGGCGCAATAGACAACAGGCGGAAGGAGCTGTTCTCTTGACCACTCCGGGGAGAAATTTGATGACTCACATAATGGTTATAGTAATAAAAAATGATAATGAGTAATATATACATTTCAGATTTTTCAGATTTTTATATATTTTATTTTAAAGGTTTTCTTTTCAAATAATAAACATTATACGCCTCTCGCTTGGAGCATTTGGCAATAAGCAATAATTTCTGGTGTTGACATATCTTTTCTCAATTTCAGATTTCCGTATGTTTTTGTTTTGTGTTTGTTTTTTCGTTTGTCGTTTATCAGAGTAAGAAAGAGGTATCAAATCCGTTGGAAGTCCCTGTCAAATCCAGATTCAAATCATTGGGCGGTTACATATAAAACAGCCCCATCCCGAATCCTCCTGTTGTACTGGAGCGTAAGACCATTGGCATCGAACACCGGATGGATTTGATCCAGATGGAAAAGTCCCTCAGGTTGCAAATACCGGTTTTGTAAGCTGCATTTGGCTGCATTCTCTGGCGATGTTAGTTTTGCTACCAGCTCGTTTTCCGAGTTCTCGAATTTATTCCATTGGATGAAATAGAGTTTCAGCAGCCAGACATCCAGCCTCGAAATTTTGGCATCACGGTACAACCGAGAGGAGTTCAGGAACTTGTAGCTGCCCCGCTCTTTGCCGCCATCATCTCTCGTCCATCTGAGGAATCGCCGCTCTGCCCTCCGAAGGAGCTCCATTTGATGGGAGGAGATTGATGACCAGAGCGAAAAGCCATAAGCCAGGATGGGCCTCACAGCGGCTTTGTAAAAAGCCATCTTTGTTTGCGGCGACAGCAGCTTTTGTTTCCGTAGGATAAACTGCATGGCACCAGTAACAGAAGAGACTTTCTTCCTCGCAGCTGTGGCTTGTCCAATGAATGACCATTTTTCATTTAGCAGAATGCCGAGGTATCTGAATTCATTTGTGCGAGGAATGGGCTGTCCGTTCATTGAGATCCTCGCGTCTTTCATCTTTCTTCGGTTGGCTTTCGAGTATCTGTTCAGCACACCCGTAATTAACATCATTCGCGACTTGTGGATGTTGCAGGTGAGTCCGCTTGCTTCGTAAAAATGGTCAACTTCCCTTAAGAAGTTTTCCATTTTCGTTGCGGCAACTCCAACGTCGGCGCAGCTAGCCGTTACCAACATGTCGTCAGCAAATTTGAAATCACAAACGTCTGTATCGGCAGAGCGAGGCGCATCGAACATGAAGCACTTGAAAAGGACCGGAGCGATCGCAGAACCTTGCGGAAGCCCGACCACTGCCGCCTTGATCGATGAAACCACGCCCTCAATGGACACAGCGAACATTCTTCCGTTGAGCAAGTGATGCAACGCCCTCACCCAAATGTCCGCAAGGCCAGCATTGGACAGCTTCTGTAGCAGCAATCCTGGATGAACGCTGTCGAATGCCTTGTTGATATCAAGAGAGACGGCAATCACCGGCTTTCTGTCGTTTAGCTGGTTAGAAATGGCAGAACCCAGCACTGACAAGGCATGAGTGGTGCTCAGTCCGGGACAGAATCCGAACTGATTTACCGGAATTAGCTGCTGTTGCCCGATCCAGCTCTCGATTTTTGAGAGTAACACCCTCTCCCATACTTTCGAGAGGTTGCTCAGGAGCGCAATCGGGCGGTACGATGTAAATTCAGTCCTTGGTTTGTCATGCTTTTTGACTGGAACAACCAGCGCAAACTTCCACAGGCGCGGGGTGAAGCCAGTGTTAATCATGTGGTTGATCATTGTTGTTAGAAGCTGAAGAAACTTCGGGCCAGCCAATCGCAGCAGCTTATTTGGTATGGTGTCCGCACCCCTCGAAGTTTTGGAGTTCAAACGCCTGACAATGTCAGTTACGTCCGCCGTTTGCACGAAATGCATTGAATGGTTGTTTTGGTCGAGACATGCCGGCAGCAGATCAGAGAAAACCATCAACGGGTCATGATTTCCAAAGCGCCTTTCCATGTCACGTTCGACTCTCACTCGTCGGCCTTGGTCCAAGTTGTTCCTGGCTTCTAAATGGACTTTTTCAAATGCCAGAGCCATTTCCTCAGCTTGCTCAGCACGATCGATTATTTTTGCACCATCTTTCTCCAGTATGATCGGCATTTCCTCTCGTGGCTTGTACTTTGCGACTCGTTTCAACTCCTTAAACATATCCGGCCCAGGGCGGATTGATTGGCACCTCTTGACGAATGCATTTCTGCGATTGATCGCCACGAGCTGCCTGACGATTATGGCCAAATTCTTGATGTCGCATTGTAATTGGGCGATGGCAGCATTGTGGCGTCCATTCAAATTCCGCCTCTTCAGAAAATGAAGCCTGGACCGGTCCTCACGCAGCTGAATAATAAGATCGGAGGTCGATGGTTCGATGTTTTCTTCAAATTTGTTGGAACGAAAGCTTCTCCGAATGCAGGTGTCCGAAGCAGCAGCAAAGTTCGCCGTCAAATAACAAATTGCAACCTCGATTTCGTTCGTGTTCATGTTTCGATTCTCCCAAATCGGTGGGTTGAACAGCCTGTCATCAAGGTTGATTGGAAACTCTCGCAAGTCGGCCTCTTTCCAGTGATGAATCCATCGCGAGTTGGCAATTACACCACGGGTCATTCTGCAGCGGAGAACAATTGCCAAATGATCCGAAGGGAATGGCAGGGATTCCAGGCAACGTCGGGGCTGAACCACATCCACCTCGTCGCTGCACAGGAACAAGTCCAGGTTCTCCGTATCATGTGACGGCTGGCTCGATGAGTAAATTGATAGGTTGTGTTGAATTGACCAAGCGTCTAATTCGGCGCCAGCAGTGGTCGTGGATGAACAGCCCCAATCAACGTTTCTGCAGTTGAGGTCGCCGGCAATGATAAGGCGTTGATTCGGGGGCAGCATTTGAATGAGATTATCCCACTCGTTGGTGTCAAAGTTGGCCGATGGTGGTTTGTACACGGAGACAATTGTTGAGTTCAGCCCGTCCTGATGAAGCAATTGAATTGCCACCGCTTCAAATGTAGTGAAACATGGGAGTAACACCGGTCTTGTTTCCAGACGTGTTTTTGACAACAGAGCCACACCACCACCGGCTGCTGCGATACGATCGCGTCGGTAAACGTTGAATCCGGACATCAGGAGCTTGGTTTTTGGTTTAAGCCATGTTTCGTTTAGGACGACAATGTCCGGGTGATGGTCTCTTAACAGACGTTGAAGCTGGATTTTCTTATCGTCTGGATTGAGCGACTGGCAGTTGATGCAGATTATTTTGAATTCTGTTTGACTCATGATTTTGCTTGAGTGCTGAATGACAACTGCTTGATGACAACCGCTTAGTTGAAGATCAGATTCAGAATTGCCTGTTTCTTGTCCTCGTCGGACATATTAGCAAAATCCAAGGACAGCTTCACCAATTCCCGAACACCCTTCCCGAACAAACGCATTGTCTCGCTGTTTGCTGTCGACTCGTTTTCAACGGGGAAAAAACCCTCTTTTTCACCGTGTTGTTTGTTGCTGGGCCGGAGTACCTCAGCTCTTGGTGTAAACGGAGTAGCGAGCACATTTCTACCCTTTTGGTTGGAGCAGCAGCGGCGGGATGGGAATTGGGCGACAGCCTCTTTTTCACCGTGTTGTTTGAAACTGGGCCGGAGCACCTCAGCGGGATTAGTCCTCTTTTTCACCGTATTATTTGAACTGGGCCGAAGTACCTCAGCGGGATTAAACCTCTTTTTCACCGTATTATTTGAACTGGGCCGGAGCGCCTCAGCAGGATTGACCTCTTTTTCATGGTGTTTAGGGCCCAAGTACCTCTCAGTCAAATCAGTGTTTAATTTGAACTGCTTAGCCTTGATCTTGGCGATTTCGGCGTTTCGTACCAAGCAGATTGCGGCATTCGATGTATGATTCCCGGTACAGAGAGAACATTTCAAGAAACGCTTACCGTCGTGACGATCAGCAAGGCATTGCGTTTTCCCGTGCTCCAGACTGCACTTAACGCAGCGACGTTTCATTCCGCAATTCACTGACGTATGGCCGATCCGCTGGCATCGAAAACATTGCAGTACATTTCGTTCAGTGTTGAACGGTTTGATTGAGATTTTGAGACGGTCAATCACTTTGCAGTTGAAAAGTGAGTCAAATTTCCTGGCTTTTGCCTTCAACTTGAACAGGCTTGAAGCAACGCCATTCTGCAATGATGCGTTAGTGATGACCCTTTCCACTGCCAGGATCTCAACGTCTTTCAATGCCAGTTTAATAAAACACTTTTTCACATCAATTTCGTTAACACTGCACGGAAACCCACGAACGAGGAAACTGCGAGGACGCATTGATTTTTCGGTGTACGTGTAAAACTGACCGCCGCACTGGTTCACTATGTTCACAATTACTTCGCGGGCATGATAAGATTTTGGCACGACTTGGAAACTGGCTGTTCCCCACTTGATTACATAATCGATTTTCTCCTTGCTCAATTGAGAACGAATTGAATCGAAGTTGGCCTCGTGAATAATGAGAGGCGGCAGCTTCCGAGTCGCCAATTTGGAGACGTCAGGCCTTGGTTGCTCGCTTTTCTTTTTGTTTTTGATTTTGCCTGCAACAGCATCCTTTTTGCGAAAAGCAGCAATTTGCGATCCCACAATGTGCTCATCATCGACACTGAGAGGCTCGAACATGTTGCTCGTCTGGAGTGCATTGGACTCACGGTTCATCAATCTTGCTGACCTACGCCTCACGTTTCCGGGTATAATTCCGGTGTTTGCAACTTTTTCAGACCCAGCATGATTAGGATTGTCCTTTAACTCCGCCTCTCCTTCCCTTTTTGCAATCTCGCCAAGATGCACTCCTTTTCGTTTCTCCACTGTCTTCATTGGAAACGCAGCTTCAGTGTGACAATTGGTCAACTTTTCAAACCCGTCGAACGCCATAATTACAGGAATAAACCTCTTGTAGGTCTGTTCGTCATTCAGGTTACGTAAATCCATTTGCAATTACCGTTACGCGGCCGAATAAATGTAAAATTAAAAGAATAATTTTTCGATTTAATTCGAAATTTGAAAAGTTTCCGATTTTTTTTTTTTTTTTTTTTTTTTTCTCTCGTTGTCAAAAACACGTCTTGATGCAACGGCTGCTGAGATTCAATTGGAATATATACATAATAAATAATAATGAATGTTTCGCAATAGCAGCCGAAAAAAACGAAATCAGAGCGTTTTAAACTCAGATAACGGCCCAATTGAAACCATTTTCACAAGACTGCTCTAGGGAATGGTGTTGGTGACATTTGCAGAAAGCCAAGTAGGTTTTGTGGCTTTTCATCGAAGCAAGTTTGGGAACTTATGAAGAAAGGGAAAAAACGGGAAGAACTTTTAGTCTTGGTTGGAACTCGTGCTGAAGATGATCAATAAATTTGATTGAAACCGGTCGAGCCGCAAATAATAGAGTTTTTTTTATTAATGGTTGCCCCAACCCCAAACAAATTGAATGTCATAGAGTTGTAGCTCTTTAGCTCTTGAATTTTCTCAGCTCTACCAAATATTGAGATGAAAATAATGACGTTTGGACCATGTTTATACGATCCAAGGCAACAACCATTCCGATCGAAGCAAGGCAACCTTTTCGATGGAGCAAGCCGTGTCAATCTCGGAAGCCGAAGGAAATAGTATGAATGCTGGCGACTTTCTGGATTTTCAACCATTCTGAAACAACCGCTTGGCGATGCAGATAATTCCACGAAAGCACAAGGAGGCAAGCGATTTTGTTTTCTTGAAGGAAGAGAGAAGCCGTGAAGCCAGCATTGGAGGATCCACATCGATCATCATTTACAACAACAAATGAGAGAAATCATAAATTATGTGATATTTACCGACACAAACAAATAATGAAATCTGCAAAATGCCTTCAAGCGAAACCGATAAAGAAATGTTTGCAATTTGAAATTCAAAAGCAACAAATAAAGAAAAATGAGAAAGTCAAGTTCGATGTCCATTTTTGACCTGAATAACGCGCCATAAAACTGAAAAAAAAAATATCTTCTGCGTGAACCCGAGTGAAAATTGTAAGTCTCAAACGATCAAAAGAGAATGAATCAGAATTCGGGCCAATGCTCACTAGATCTGTGGCAAGGCTGAGATTTCAATAAACGCTCAATCGAGTATTTTCTGGAGCCTCGACGAGCTCGAACATTTGATACCAAAGCGGAGTCTCGCGAGTCGGTACGCATTAGTATTAGTATTAGTATTTATTACATTCAATTTACAAATTGAATTCCTTTTAACTTCAATTCACATTCGTAGTCAAAACATATCGTGAATACAATCATAATTCATCGCGCTAGTTCAATAATAATTTCCAATTTCTTTCTTTTTGTCGTAATGCCTTGCCTCAACTCGCCCTGAGAGCTGAAACGGGCTCCTTGTCGCGTTCGATATTCGTCACGTTTGGTAATTCCGGCTTGTTCCGAACTCCATGTCGCGTCCGGTTGTTCGTCTCATTAAGTGATTCCGGCTAGTATTGAAAGCAAACTGTTTCGAGAATGGGCTTGCCTCGGACGGCCCTGAAAAGGGCCCACGAGTGCCATCCTTTCCCCAGCATTACCTCCAAAACCGGCTATTGCGATGTCGGATAAATGACCGCTCCATCGTTGATGCGCCTATTGAAATAGTGCACATGTCCCACATTGTCAAATAATGGATCCCGCTCGTTCTCGAAATACAAGTACTGCGGTGGTTTGTACTTGTCATGCGGGCGGTGCACATACATTTCAAACAGGCTCTTCACCTCGCGGTTCGCTGAACAGCTCATTTCTTGGAAGCATTTCAGATAACTGCCAGATAACGCATCGATTCTCGTGATCTTCGCATCCCGGTACACAATCGATGAATTGACAAACTGATAAGATCCAGGTCGGCGGCCATTATCGCGTCTTCCCCATCGCAGAAATCGTCTTTCAGCCCTTCTGACAATTTCCATCTGGTGGGAGCTGATGTTACTCCACGCCGCGAACCCATAGCCAGCACACGACCGGATTGCCGTTTTGTAAAAAACGTGTTTCACCGAACTGGTGAGCAGATTTTTCCTCAGCAAACCTCCCTCGCATTTGCCCTGTTATTGCTGTCATTTTTCTGATAATTTCAGCGACATGTTGCAAGAATGTAAACTTGCTATTAATGGTGACACCAAGGTACCGCGCATCCATCACATTTGGAATCTGCTCACCACCCATTGAGACAACGATGTTCTTTGCCTCCAGCCGCGTTCGATGATCCTGTCTGTTTAACAGTCCCGTCACCAACAGGGTTTGTGACTTTTGAGGATTGCACCTCAGACCATTGTCGACGTAAAACGTCTCCAATTTTCGCAGGTAACAGTTTGTCATCCGATTTGCACTGGCCGGTCTCCCCACTGCAACAATCGCTACATCATCAGCGAACTGAATAATAGACATCGCTGCGTTAGTCGGTGATGGAATGTCGGAAATAAATCCTTTGAACAGCGCTGGTGCCAACGCAGCTCCTTGCGGCAGACCGACCCTCGCTTCACGGACACTTGATGTCACATCGCCAATTCTCACCGCAAAAAAACGACCAGTCAGATAATTCCACAAGCATCTCCCGAGATTCGCAGGAATGCCCCAGCCCGTGAGTTTTTGCATCAAAAAAGAGACCTCGAGAGAGTCGTACGCTTTTTCAACATCAAGCAGAGTGACTAACGCCGTTCTTTTCTTGTTTAGCGCTCCGGCGACTTTGGCACCCATCAACGACAAAGCATGAGTGGTGGATACTTCTTTGCAAAAACCAAATTGCGAGTGCGGAATCAATTGCTTCTCTTCGTAAAATTCCTCGAGCCGACGAAGAAGACACCGTTCCCATATCTTCGCAACATTTGACAGGAGCGCAATCGGTCGATAACTTGCACTATCACCTGACGGCTTTCCGGCTTTGAGCAACGGCATATCCAGTGCAAATTTCCAAGAACGAGGTGTGTGGCCCAAATTGTAAAGTTGATTGAGCAGGATGCACAGCACTCTCCTGAACGACGGCCCAGTTTTCTTCAGCATTTTGTTCGGGATGCGGTCCCACCCGGCAGAGCATTTATTATTGATTCCATCCAGAATTTCGTTCACCTCATCGAGCGTAATCCTTGCATTTACGTCGGGCTCATGCCGGTCGAACACAGATGCACCTTCGCCGAAAATCCTGATTGGCTCGCTCGTGCCATACTTCCGCCTCATTTCTTCTCTGGCCACCTCAACTTTTCCGATGTCCATTCGATCGGCAGCAGCTTCATGCACATTCCAAAATTTTTCGCCAAAACACTCAGCATGCTCTTTCCTGTCCGAAGACATACGACCACCGACATCCATTGATTCGGGCAACTGCTGATGCCTTCCATAATTTGATACTCTCTTCAGATCGCTGAACATTTTGTTGCCTGGCTTTATTTCCTTGCATTTTTTCGCAAATTCGCTCTGCCTATCTATCTCCACTTTCTCTCTGACTATTTTTGCGAGTCGATTGATCCTTGCATTTAAGTCAACAATGTCGGCTGAATGCTGCCCAGTAGTGTTTCGCTTGGTCAAAAACAGCTTTTCACCTCTCCAGCTCCTCAGTCGGTACGCAAAACTCAATCGAGTAGTCGCTGGAGTCTTAAGGAAGGCTCAAATGTCTTGAAACTCAAAAGAGCTTCGGGCGACGCTCAAATGAGTGTATTGATTCCTCAAAAAGAGACTAAATTCAATGATCATACAATACTTCAATGAGATTCAAAGATTTCACTTGGGAAGTTGTCCTCTTTTAATTTTTGCCCAAATGAATAAAATAATATGAATCACTCTGAAACTCGCAACATTTAACGAAATTGCACTATACATCTCAATATGATATCTTTCTGTATACAAAATGGCGAACTGGCCGACGCACAACGATCAGCTAATCGATCGACTCTTCGGGCAGCCGAATTCCACCCGATCGATTCTCCATCGAACATTTCTCGATACAATGTTTGTGTGGGTGAGCATCTACTTAACGACGGCGATGACGTCATCGATCAAATCAATGTAGATCGCCTTCCGTTGTGTGTATTTGTGCCGATTTTGCCCACAACAGCAACGATGCTTGGTCATAACCGTCCAAAACCATGCATTTTGCAACTGCCGAAAAAAACGAAACAAACTATACAAAAACAAAAGACATTACATTCATCCCGGCCATGCGAGCGCGATCGAATATTTTATCGGTTTTGAAGTTTTCGTCATTTTGATCGTTTGTCATTTTGCATGTGCCATCAGGTTGGCCAGGTAGTTTTCTCCAGCCCTCGTGTACCTCCCGGCCTTAAAGGGTCTCTTTGGATCTAGCCTCATTGAAGCTGTCAATTTGAACCAATTAAGTGGGCAGGTAGTCTCACACGATCACTCAGTGAAAGGCGAGAAACCAATTGGTGGATTCGTTAAAGATGAAGAGTGGTGCGGGATGGTGGGAGGTACGTTGAGGTTTAAATACGGGTGCAGAGAGCCAACTCGCCATAATACGTTCGAAAGTTACCGGCACATCAGTGAGAGCTAATTTCAATTCAAAATGTCGTCAATTATTTGTACTCTTTGCAACAAGGAATTCACATCGAATGGAGATGCTGCGATCAGCGTGGATTGTCGGCACATCTTCCACGAGCGCTGCCTCATCGAAATTTACGGGCAAACGCGGGGTACGAACAGCAATTGCAACGTCTGCGGCCAGATTATGGGAACGGGCCAACGCACTTTCTTCAATTTGGTCGAAAGCGAGGAGTCAAGGACGAGTCAAGAAACCATCGAGGCATTGGAAGCCGAGCTGATGGCATCAGAAGTCAGTCAGTCAGATGGAGATGTCGAAGATAGTCGAAGCCGTGGGCGAATTCATTAACGCCAGAAAAGAGGCTCCAGAGCTAATTCAGAAGAATCTGCGGAAACGTATCCGTGAGGACAGCGGCGCGGCGGCCAACTTGAGGATTAAAATTCAAAAAATCAACGAGAGATCGTCAATTGAGGCCGACATATATTGCGAGAAAAGGAAAGAATTAGAAGAGGTGAGAGTGGAGAATGGGATGCACACGTAAAATATTAAGAGTGAAATGTTAATCTTTCTGACCAAAAAGGGACCCAAAAGAAGATTTGTTATTTGAGAATTGGAAAAAAATTTAAATAGAACTCAGTTTGTTTGATAAAAAACCTAATTAATCTTTTTACTTGCTGACCCCGGCAGACTTTGTCCGGCCCAAAAGTGTAT
>JANSTV010050371.1:0-14179 GCA_027564135.1 Lestremia cinerea
ACCTGAATCCCACTCCAATCTCACAGCGACCAATTCATATACCTTTGCGTATGATTCCATTCAAAAAAAACAAAAAAAAAACAAAACAAAAAACAATTTGATAAAAATTCATTAACGATTGACATGTGAGAAATGTGACTGTCGCAAAATGAAAATGAAGCGCAGCAAATAGTGGAATACAAAATGTAAGGCTATCGTTTTTAGTAATTCACAACCGGCATTGCATACAATTCGTGAATAAACGATATTTCGTGATAAATTCATCGACACGAAAGCGACAAATTTCTTCTTGTTATTTTTCTTTTTCTTGATTTGGTCATTTTGTGTTTGAATTGAAACACCACTGTTGGAGCACAGCGAAATATTTGCAAAACGAAATTTTTAATCATGACTTTAGCTTGTTTTTTCATCGGATTTTGGGCGTAATCGTATTTTCATCAATTTTTGTTCGATTTGAATGCATGGTTTTGAGTTCAAAATACTAGAAATTTTTGTGCAGAAATGCTGAAAAGGTTCATTCGAATTCAATTAGGCATCATTTTCGGTGCCTGAATTCATTGGCTTCTAAAGCATCGCGGAAATTCATTTCGAGTGTAAAACGTATTTTCAGATATCGCTGCAATCGATTAATCCTTGACCAAGGAATACATTTTCAACATTCTCTCAATTTCATTGTCCGCGTTGTTTGCTTTTTCTCGGTCAAATTTGCATCGAAATGTTTGCTTTAAAAAATATATGTAAATAAATATGAATTTGCGAATTTGCATTCATAAAAAACGCCAGACATTAACATCATAATGATAATGATTTACGACTCATCTCGCCGCACGCCCACGGCGAGCTTTCAAGAGAATTCCAAAATTTCAAAATGAACGAGAAAATCGCGGCAATTTGCATTTGAGTATTTCTATTGAAAATCCCTTCATATTGATTTCTATTATACACTTCGCATATTCCCATTCCTCGAGAATTCCATTCATGACTATGTTTCACTTCGAATGCGTTTGCGTCACTTGCGAATCTAGTGCTGCATTACGTTTAGAATTTTTATATCATTTTCTTTTTGTTGTTTTACTCATTCCCGCTACTAAGGCCACCAAGCATGTACAGAATAACGTCTAGTCTAGAAATAGTACTCTTCTTGTTCATTATATGCCCGTTTCTTGCACTCATTAACTCTTCTTAGGCTCTTCCTTCATTAAAAAAAAAAAGAATAAAATCATCCGCGAGACCCCACGGATTGAAATTATTGAAAATTACGAGAAAAAAAATTCGCAATATTCAAATGAAAGAAATCAAAGAAAAGAAGAAAAATAAAACAAAAAATCATCAAAATAAAAGAAAAAAAAATCATTCGAGTTCAAAACAGCTCACCCTCCCAACTGACACACGTACAAAGACATCGACAAAACAAAAAAAAAAAACATGATGAGAAATTAATTTAACAAAAAGAGAAAAAAAGAAAGTTTCTTCTTCGAAAATTAAAATTTTGAGAGCAAAATCAAGTCTAGGAATAGTTCGGCGGTGGCATTAATCCACCGTGCGCTTCACATTGACGCCATTCCCAGCAATCACATTCATAAAAACGGATTGTTTGTGTTTAATGTTGTGGCCTGGAAAATGAAGAAGCCGATCGATTAATAAAATGCCGGTTGGCCCGGAACACCGCTGTCAACTCACCGCAAAAGGGTTTTTCTGCGCGAAGCCGTTGTGTAAGCCATTGGTGCCATTGAAAACGGGCTGTTTCATGGATTGCCCGTTGAAGGCGTTCATCGCAAATTGGTTGCCAGCTCCGCCATTAGGAAAGGCGTACATTGAGCCGTTGTTACCGTTGAATGGTTGCGGATCGGTCAGCCAGCCGTTCTGGGTTGCGGGCGACGCTTGAGATTGAAATGGATTGCCCGCTTGAGCGCTGAGCGGATGAGTGGATTGTTGCATTGACACTTTGAATGGATTGGCCGTTGGCATTGCTGGCGTGGCTGACGGTTGAGCATTGTTGAAATTTTCCTTCTCTTTCAATTCTCTGAGTTGCTCGTCCAAATCCTTCAAGGCGGCATACCGATCTGCTGATGGTGCTGAGTTGATCGACGAATTTGAGTTGAACGTTCCACTGGATTTCAGGGAGTTGCTTGTCGAACTCAACGACATTGGAAGACCTGGCGGGGATTTTCGAGAATTTTATTATTTATCATATATTTTACTTATTTGTCGAAAAATGCCAATAGCTTTGGGTGACACCGAAATCGATGATCACCCACCAAGCTCGAGATCAGCGGAACACAAGAACACAACATCAACAGCAAAATCAAATGATGAGAATGAAGATTTAAATCAAAACGAAATAAAATTAATCAGCAAACAAGCGAATAAAACGAACGGAAAAAATCACACAAATTAAAATCAATGCAATTTATGCATCTAATTGCGGTCGGCTAACAAATCGAATAATCACACGATCAACGAAAGTGCGAAGCAACGAACGGACTTACTCCATCGATTCTGGTCGGGCTGAACATATGGCCATTGGTATTGTTGCCAAATATTCCATTGATTTGTGCCGTTTGCGTTAGAATTGAAGCCATTGTTGTTGTTGTTGTTATTGTTGTTGTTGTGAAAATAATCACTATTTTCAACGGCTGCCACAGAATTTACAAAGAAGAAAAATTATCGCTTTAATTTGCATCACATGAAACATTATCGATCGAAAAGATAGCAAATATCATTCATTTCGGCTGCGACGTCTGTGCCGTAGGCCGCGTGTATGTGTGCTCGGGTGTGTGTGTGTGTGTGTGTGCGTGACTCTGTGTGAGCTTATGAATGCGTGTATGATTCCACGCAAAACTGCTTTGTTTAACCCGACCAAATGATTTTTCACGTCGAATAATTTTCCGTATGATTAAGGTGCTGTCGTGTTCGCGACATTAATTCGTGTTTCGATTACATTAATTTAATTGTATTCAAATTAGAACGAAATTTTCGTTGTTTTAACGGCGATTTCAGGCGATTCCGACGAAGAACAAAGTTTCGGTTCATTTGTTCAACAGGGAACCTTGAATATCGATGCAACATTGAGATGATCTGAACGATCGATCAATTGATGACAGTAATTGATGTAATTGATATGATCATTGACCTCTGGCGACGTTCAATTCGAGCTGAAAGCATTGTGTTGAGTCATTGTCTGTGGGTGATTCGGTCACACCTTTTATGTCATCTCGGAACGACTCGCTTTCGGTTTATCGACTCTTTAGAAGGTTTTCGTGAAGATGTCGTGACGAAGGAGCCCTCCCCTTTCCCTCCACCTCCCCCAAGACCCAACCTCAAAATAAATTGAATGAATTTGCTTCAATTACCTGCTGCATTGTAAATGGGATTGTGGTCGAAATCGGCGAAATTCTCATTAGCATTGATCAAATTATTTCCATTTTCATGTCCATTTGTACCGTTGGTCACTTTGCCATTGGGCAAGCCATTAGCTGGAGCGTTTCCATTGGGTATTGTTGCCGGTGCGGTCACCGCACCATTGAATGCTGAACCAAAATCGGCCACGAAATCAGCGTCGGGAGTGAATTTGTTATTGTTATCTAAATTAAGACTATTTTTGGTGATCACAATTTGGTTTCGATTGTTGTTGTTGTTATTGTTGTTATTGTTGTTGTTGGTTTGGTTCGTCGACCGATTAAAACCGTTCAATAAACCGTGACTATTGTTGCTATTGCCATTTGGTAGTTTGATGCCGTTGCTCTGATTGAATAGATTCGAGTCGTCTGGTGTGAATTGTTGATCGAATTTCGGCTTGGTGATGCCATTCAAACGTAAGGTGCTCGGTGGAGGAATGCCAACGCCACCCCATAAACTGCTTGAAATGCCATTGGCTTTGTTTGCCGATGTTTGCTGTGCATTTTGTTGCGATGTTTGTGATGCCGACGGCAGTAGTTGTGTTGTGTTTGTTATCGATTTCAATGGACTCGCCGGCTCCAAGTAATACCTGGATGGAATTTTATGGGAAATCATTAGTATTATTCGGAATCAATCAATTCCGGTGAACGAGTCTGCGTGACTGTTATTGACAATTGACCGGATCGGTCGAATTGTTTCAATCAACGCGCTCATCAATTATTGAACGCACAATCTCTACTGACCTTTTTCGCTCATATTTATCTATCATGAATTCTCTGTGGTCCTGTGTGTGCACTCGCTTTGGATCATACAGTCCCAGCCAGGTTTTAGCGCATTCATCGTTTCCATGAGTTTTGATAAATTCTATTTCTTCTGATGTGAATGTTGCCATTGATATCGATTTCACTCGATGTGGTGGAGTTAATCCGCGTCTAAAAATAAAACAAAAGAAAAAAGTTAAACAAATGTGAGAATTGAATCGAAGAACGACAAACAAAATGCTATGTTTTTTTCATAATGAAATCCACCCAATCGACATGTCTGGGACGAATGGATAGGAAACCTTTTGACCGAGTGCTATCACTTCATTGAGCTTTGTTCAGCCTCAAATTGAAAGACAAAGGGAATTTGCTTCACAAAGCCGATCGATTTCTGTCAATGAATGGTTCTTAATCCGCCCAGTGTTTCGCTTACTAGCATTCCATCGAATTAAACCGGTAATTTGTATGCTTTAATCAAATGCTATCGTATAACCCACCCGGCGAGGGTGGAAGAAGCAGCGTTGTGACGCAAAACGATTCGGATTTTCCATTTAATGAAAAAGCAACAGAAAAGCCATTTCGTATTTAAATTCTTCCAATCATCAAGCGTCGACTTCAAATTTCACTCAGTCGATCTGCAATTTCGTCGCACACTCCAACATGGCGTGACAATTTCACCTCTCTCTCTCTTTCTCATTTTCGAATAACTCGTCAATCATCGACAAACTAAAAATTGGTCATCAATTTTGCACCGCATGTGATATTCGGCTCGTTATGAGTCCGTGATTGCATCATGCCGCCACATCGAAGCCATTCCTAATGGGATGCGTGCCAATGGCCATCACCAGAAATTAGTCAAGTGCTGTTGATTTTTGGAAGGTGCTAAAATACACGATGTGTTATTTCGTTGAATGGCTATAATTTTCCGTGCAGTCATTGGTTGTTGTCGAGAATGTTCGACGCAACAGTGATTTGCGATTAGATTATGTGAAATGCGGCATTTGTCATGAGAACGGTTTGATCGGATTGCTATGGCTATTCTGATAGCAAGGTGACCGTCAGCATGATTTATTCAGCTGGTCGTCAGATCGATAGGCGATTTGCGGACGAGTCGGAGTGAAAGGTGGAGGCCAATGTTCAACCAACCGAATGTGAGTGGGTCATCATTTGGGCACTTATGGTTCGTTAAAGCCATACCGAATGGTTCACTGCCATGACTGTTCATTGTACTGTGGATGATGTCATTATTCTCAGTAGCTTTTTCGTGTTTTTTTTTCGTCTCATTTTCAGAGTGTACTTCATGCATCGCTTCCCCTACAATTTGCATTCTTGCATGCCTGGTGAAACAACAGCTGCTTATTTTTTTATTGAATTTATTTTTTCCTTCTTTCGGAAAGCCGTCGACTTGTTAGTGCATGTCGCCAAGAAGCGAAACGATTCGCAAAGCAGTGAACAGCAGAGGCGTCGTTGCGAATGGCAACGAAAGCGAACCATTGTGACGAATCGACTGTGTTGCGAATTGTGGCTGGCATCCGGATGAAGTTTAGCGAATTTTCATCGATTTCTGGGCCACTGATTCGGATATGACTGAGCAGCGAAATCAATGTGAAATTTTCGATTTCCGAAAACGAAAAACGAAAATAAAATGCCTTGAGCCCACCTTCCAACGAAACGAAAGACCATCAAACGACACAGAATTATGAAAGTTCCGTAAGTGGAGGCATTTTGTGTGTTTAACGTACGCTATGCCCATTCCACGGTTGTGCACACACGGATGCAAACGTTCGGTGCCTCACAACAATTACAAATGCTCGAGCCACGAAATTGTTTTATTGAAGCAAAGTAACGCAACAGCAAATAAATAATAAAAATAAAAGCGGCAACCATTTATAATTTAACAATTTCCTCGCCGCAACAGAAAAAAAAGCAACAAAACAAGAAGCAATCCGGCAAATAACAAGCGAGCGTACGAGCTAGCGAGAGAGACTGAAGAAGAAGAAGATGAAGAGGGGAACAATACGTACGGTGCTCAGCAAAGAGGAAATTCAATGGCAAAAGTAAAATAATGTCGTTGAAAATAAACACGCAGAAAATACACAAAGCCCAAGTGACTGTGACCGCATAGTGTTTGAAGCTGTCGCCAATCGTCGTCTAATTGTCTCGCTGAAATGCTTTCATTTGCGAGCAAAATTCGAATGCAATCGACTGCACATCGGCACAACCGGCACCATGTTTTCATTCAGATGGCATTTTGATGGCATTTGATGGTGAATTTGCAATTTGTTTGGGCGAACGACACACGCGCGCTTGTGTGTGTGTGTGTGTGTGTGTGTGTGTGTGTGTGTATGTGTGTGTGGTGTGCTTAATGCATTTTCGCGTTCGGTAAACCCATAACCCGGAGGCACTTAACTATTTATTGTTTCGGATTTTCCATGGTGCGCTTATGCGCCATTCTAATTTCTCGTTTCGCAATCAAACAATAAACCGAATGTAGGCCACACCAAGAAGAGGAACGGATCGCCAAGTGGAAGCTAACGAAACGTTTTCAACACAGTCATGCCAGCTCGCTTGATGTTTGCTGTTTGGATTTTTGGATAATTCATTGGAAAATATTTACAATGAATTTTAGCAGCAGAATTTTGTTTCTGTTTTCTATTTTATTTTTCGGGTGTGTGTTTCTCATGTTGATTCTTCCTCGATTTCAGTTGTTTGAGCGAATTTCATGGAAAACGTAAGGTCATCGTGATGACGATGGTGGTTCTCTTTCGTTGATCGTTCCCCGGCAGAAAAATTAAAAAACAAAATTATCGATTCGCCAATTCGGGTCTTACGCTAGTTACCGACCGGTGTTTCGGCTTTCAATCAATCGATTGAAGCCTCTCTAATCGTTTCATCCGGCTTTTGGCTTCGATAAACAAATTGACGTCGATTTTGCGTCGCGTTTTACTTGACTTGGCTGATCGAACAAAGGCGATTGTCGTCTGAGGAAAATGCGATGCAATTTAGTGGAAGAAATTCATTCCCAACTCGCTTGGCTGCTCATTCAAATGCCGATTTTTATTGTGTGGATTATTTGCATATGAATAATATTTATCGCGCGACAACTCGTGCTGAACCGCTGACATTCCATTGGTAATTGGTTGAGTTGAGAATATGCAAGATTTTCTTTTCAAGAGTATCGTGGAGTCGACGCAAATAGACTGGAAATTCGAAAATCACTGAGCTGAACTTCCTCTCATTCCACTGGAAATGCCATTCGGCGGACCATTCGCCATTGATCATCCGAAAGTCGAACAAAGCAAAACCACCGAAAACTGGAAGCAATTTGCTGAGCAACAGGAAGTGTAATTTACTTCTATTCCAGTAATGGCATCAGTGCTTCGACTGAAGTGATTTGTGCACGAAAGTGAATTGGCCAGAATGGGGCATACGTCACAAGTGTCACGACACGACACGACAGGGCAATACAAAAGCGAACCAGCGACAATTTGTAATGGAATATGCATTAATCACGCTTAATAATGCGTTTCGAGTGTGCTGCCATGTCTCACAAGTGATGCACTCCTCTTGCACGAGCGCTATTGAATGCAGTGGTTGTTGCCGAACAAATTACTTTTTTGTTGTTGGCGTCGTCGTCGTGTTCGACGTCGCTGTCGTCGTGCGTCTCATCTGTTTTGTATTGTTGCTGAAGCGGTGCATTTGATCGGAATGCTTTGTTCAAGGATAGGCGACGAATTAAATAAACATTTAATTGCGATTGATGCATTCGATCGTGAGATCGTCATGTGAATTAGAACAGTTTAATGATACTATTGAGATCGCTTTAAAACGAGCTTAATCGTCGATCAAAGTGTGATGGATTTGTTCCAGTGGGGACAGTGTTTGCCAGAGATGCCTCCCAGGGGGAACATTTGTCGACCTTCTCGAATCAGATCGACAATGTGCAGCGAATCTGCTGCAATTGCGCTTGATGTTAATGGAATGCCAACCAGTCTCCTTGAGAGCAATTGCATGAATGAAACAGAAAAAAACGCGTCACGAAAATGGCAAGAACAAAAAAATGTGGGCAAACAGCGTCTAGACTTGACCAATTTTTCAGTTTAAAAGGCTGATTTCGTGTGATTGTGGCCGAGTGTGAATTGAAAGAAAAGGAAAAAATAGAGTGGACGATTGTGATCGTCCTCAAAACCTTTTCATTCCATTTCGGTCGCTTATTATTCAATATTTATGTTGGACGTCATGCCAGCCGTTGTGGCCAGCGATCGAAATCATCATTGAAATGAATGTTATTTTTAGAGAATTATTTTTAGTTGGAATTTACACACAAAATACACACATGGACAATGCAAGCACTCTGGCAAGCAAACACAATCAACATTGGAAAGAAAACCAAAAAAAGCGTGAAAAGAAACACGAAAAGCAAATGAAAATCTCTGGATTGAAATGAGGTGGTTGGATGTGGATTTGGCTAATGCAAACAACGTCATGATCATCAGCATCGTAAGCAACAGCATTGCAGACGACGAACAAGTGCTGATCGAAGCAACTACTTGTTAGTCACAGAGTGGCGATGCGATGATTGCATTATATGCGAAGTGATATGGACGTTGAAGCGATTGACGGTGTGTGTCTCGATTGGATCAAATCAACCGAATAGAAATCATGCGGCCGAGAGAGAGATTGTTGTCATAACGTGGCAACGTTAGTTCGAAAGCACTCACACACACACAAACACACAAACAGAATTTTCAATGCGGTTAATTCACACCTAATTCACACAGACGCAACACTGAAGCAACCGATCGACCGTTCGGCCGACCGATCTGTCGCTTGGCCATTATGCTTGATTTCATACGAAATTTCAACGCCAAGTTTCATTTCCTTTCATTAAAAAGAAAAATCGTTTCGTGAGTTTGACCCGTTGAGCACCCATCGAAAGCGATTCGCTGCAAACGGCCAAGCGATTCACCAGCCGAACAGATCAACCACTGGCCCACGGACTATCACCAAGTCAACAGTAAATTTCTCTCGAAATAGCTGGCCGTTGGGTTATCAACGAGAATTTTGCCAAATAATATGACGTTCATTGGCATTCATCATTTTTCATTGGACGTGATGTGATGTGATGCATTCTCGGAATGTCAAAACAATTTCTGTGTGATTCTCCGCTCGTCAGCGTCGTCTCTTCGTCTTTTCAACTACAAAAATAGACATTGACGTTATACAATCGATAAACCGAGTCAAATTTGCTACATTCGAATTTATCTTAATTTTCATTCTGAATGAAAATGTGTCGGATCCCAAAGACAATGTAATGATGAGCGATGAATGAGGTTGCAGTTTGGTCTGTCAATGCGAAAGTTTCATTCAATTAATCACCATTTTCGTTTGGGTTCCATTTCCCTGCGCGCACCGTCCACACGATGGCACGATTGGATTTGATTCAATTACAATAAATGAGTTGCTCAATCATGGTGATTGTTAAAAGTATCACATTCCCGTTTGGTACGATGACAACGACGGCGACGACCCATTGCGCCCAGGGGACAGTTATGATTGTTGGTCATTGCCCTTTGTTGCTTCCGAAAAAAAAAACGCTTCCGATTGGAGCCATCATTTCAGCCGTAAATTTCAATCGAATTATGTCCATTTGAAATCCCGAAGAGAAATGAAAAATCCACGCCGATCAGAATGAGCTGTCAACCGAATCGCCTCTCCAAAACCAGGTCAAATTCACTTCTTCCGAAGAAAAAGTCTCGAGAGGAAATGTCGTCACGAGCGAACCCGCCAAAGGATGTCCACTTTTGATTTCGCATTTTTGGGAAATTTCGCTCGAAAAAGTCAGTGACTCAATTTGATGACCAATTCGAGTGATTTGCGCCGAGGACAGCATTCGATGTGAACGAACGCATTGACGGCGCTTAGTTTTTATCGCTTTCTCAGCGAGAAATATCTTAATGAATTTCAAGCCGCAACAACAACGCGCGATGTCGCGTCGTGGCTCATAAACACTCCGTCTGACAACCAACACAGAGGCAGAGTCAACGAAAACAATTCGAAAATAACAAAATTGAGAGAAACAAAAAATCGTCGAAAATATTCGTTTCGAAGAAAATAATGCACACACACATACACACACACATACACACGCATAGGCGCATTGACATCAGTATGCAAAACAGACAAAGTAGAAGGAGCGGACACAATGGCCGAGGTTTTTGGCCCGTTTGACTGTGACTTTTCGTTGATTTTTGTTGATAAACAAAACCGATTGACATTGTGTCGCGTCGCGAACCATCGTCCAGTTGGGTTTTTCAGCGTCCGCATCGCCGTTTGATAAAATGCTAATCCGCTTCTCATTAATTTTTTTTTTATTTTTTATTTCTCTTGTCGTCATCCATTTTCAACAAAACGGTGCATTGTTTGGTATTTTGCGGAGATTACAGAAATAAAAAGGCCAAAGAATTTTTTATCGGCGTCGAGTTGATTCGGAGAATCTCGGCTTTGCTTTGTCTTGCTCCAGCAGTAAGATAACCAAATCAGGAATTGATTTTTTGCCCGTTTTTCTCGAATCATTCGTAAGGAAATCAGGCTTATCTTCCTTCCGACTGACTAAGCGTATAACGCATGCGTTTGCGTTGCGAAATAAATAGCGATATTCGCTTGCAGTTGCGTATGTCGCATGCGTCAAGTCGACAGCGAATCGTGACTGTCAAAAAAAAAAAGTTCAGCAAACGTTGAACGCTATGAGGAAGGAACGCGAGCACTCGAAATATCAACAAAAGGCTTTAATTACTGCATTCGGTGAGGCCACTCGTCTGACGTAATTGATAATTAAAAGGCAATTATTTCGATTATTAAAAATCGGTTTGGCAAAACGGCATATTGCGATAATCAAGAAAATTGATGCGTTTGCCAACGATCAACATCCAAAACAACCGTTCCATGTTAATAAATTTATTTGCGTTAATGACGTTCGCTCGGATCCTACGGCGACAACGATAACGGGCCCAACAACAACAACAGCGCATATTATTCACGAATTGTGAATCTATTGATAGGAATTTCGGTGAATATTCTCGCAATCAAAGGAGGGGGGAGAGAGAGAGTGTGTGAGTGAAAGAGAGAGAAAGATAATAAAAACAGCGAGAAAGCAAACAAAAAACTACGACGAGATCCAAGAATTTGATTCGATTTGAAAAAAAACGCGATTTTGTTATTGTCCACTCAGCTTTGGAGGATGCCGAATCTGAGAAATGTTTTGATTACAAACATGATGACGAATCATCCAATTAGTCATCAGATTTTTTTGTGTTTGTTTCTTCTTCATCGGTTGAATGTCGCACAATTCATTTGAATTCGATTTCAGACGTGGAAACTCACCCACAGCGACACACTCACCGACGGTATGGTCATTACAATTGCATTACGGAGCGTTTCTATGCTGAACGCTCAGAGTGTGTCAGTCTGGCATTTTGGTGTGAATGTCAAAAGTCGACGTGAACTGAAAAATCGCATAGAATTGTTTTCGAAACAAAAAACAACGAGCTGCTTGAAAACGAGCTGCGACATAAATGCACACAGACCCAGGCAACGTAACAAATAGATGAAACGGCATTCGATTTGGAGCCGTAGGTGCAGCAGGTATGCATCGTCGAAGATGTATTTCTGTGGAACGGAACGGTGAGAATAGCTGTGGCAATGCAATACAAAAAGCAAAGCATGAATGAAATGAATGCAGAATTTCCCAGCAAGCACTTTTTATGAGCCATTCATCATTCGGTGTTTCGTGGAATGGCTGCAGTTTATTACCATTTGGATCCACACAAATGCGTCAGCCGAGCGATGGCTTCTGGCTACCAAATGAATGCGATCCAAAGTATTCACTCGCTTAGACTTGAATGTATACGGAAACAGTCATGATTCTCAATGACCTAATATTCCAATTGCAATGCACGTGCTTATTCATTCATTTCGTTGGGTCGACTGTGCCCATGCATTTTGACGCTGTACGATCGCTCCGAAATGCTACTGGTCGCGGTCGTTCTAGCCAAGTGGCCACTACACTGTGACAAAGTTTCACGTTGAAGAATTTAATTAAGAACGAATTTTGTTTTTTTCTCTTCTCTCTCACTCTTCCACTTTTCTATTCTTCTCATTGCTGTCACTTTGGTGAGAGATGTGCATGTACTTGTGACGATGGCATCGGGCACAAAGAACTGCCGCAAATTGAAGAGACAAACTGAATAGAAGAAATAACTATGTCACTCGAAGCGAAGCATTCTCATAAATTGAGTTTCAGCTGAGTGCGAAATAATAAGAGAATTTTTCCTCAATTGTTCGTTGATTTGTTGTCTGCGGGTTATATTTTGTGTCTCTTTCTATCTTGGCATTTAAAATATAAATTAAAAATTATTCAAACAATGAACCGGACTCGCGCGGCCACTGTTTGTTAATTGTTCAACAACTTCACGAAACGACCAGAAAACACCTATTGCCATACAATGACATGCCGCAGCGATTATGTGAATGATTCATGAAAAGAAAGAGAGAAAAACCGCTGCCGAAATATTTCAAAGTCGAAATGGAATTTTATGAGTAAGCTCTTGCCCGACCGGATCGCTGGCGAGCGAGCGAATGATGGGCGAATTGCGTCAGTTCGACTGGAATGATGATGATTTTTTGTTTGTTTCATTTTGCGGGTGCTTGGGCTGGCTAATATGCATAGATAAGGGGATCATGGGTCAGACGGTGCGACAGCATATTTGCACGGTGCGATTCAACTGATTCAATCAGGAGATCGGAATGAATTACATCAATCGAAATTGGCTTGGAAATTCGATTCAATAGTTGCGTCAAAACGTGCCACTTTCGGCTATTTGAATGACTTGAATGACTTGAACGCTTGACTTTGACTTGAACTCGCAGCAGGGCTTTTACCGAAAAGTTGGGTAAATGTTTGCTTGTGTCGACACTCGACACTCGCCATCGATGCGGGTGCGAATGAGGCTTTTGTTGACGAACGTGGTCGTGATGGGAATTTTAAGCGAGCTCCGAGTGCCCCCTCGCAAAAGGTTTTCGAGGGTGATTTGGCGTCGAAAAGTTGCGGACTCGACGCGAAATTATTCGCAATCGATAAGTGTCGCCCGAAATGGAATTTATCGAATGACAGAACGGTTACTTACAGAACGCCCGAACATCGGGTGCATACAAATGATCCAATGGTCATGTTGACATATGTTGGTCCCCGTTGATTGCAATCGAAACATTGTTTATTGCCACTCAGCGACACAATTTCACGTAAAATCTTAAGATTTTTATCATCTTGTTTCTTTCGCACTACCGCCATTTTGAGCTGCAACTATTATTTGGTTCGATTTCAACGAAATGTTATTTGTGAATTGGTTCGTTTTCAAGTGCGTTCGACAAAAGCGCCGATTTCCTGTGTCCGCTTTCAACTCTCCGAGCCACCGATACGTTTCTCTTCGAATCGCTCTCTGCAAACGCTTTGCTCGTGCGTTTTATTTATTTTTATTATTCTTTTTGTTCGTTTATTTTTCCCTTCTTGCTCTTTGATTTAAATTGAAACGCAAATAAAACACATAAAAAAAATCTATTCGCACTGAATCACCATAGACGAATCGTTGTTCTCGTTTTCTCTCACACACGCTCGCCGTTGCCCAAAACAAAATGCAATTTCTTGAATCAACGATAATTCACGAGAAAAATTGTTTGGTTTTTTGCTTTTGCCATTCAAAATTCACTGTGGATTTTTCGCTGGAAAAGGAATATCTTGCTCGATATTTGCGCGGTGCTGTTATTGCGAATGGTCGTCGATGGAAAAAAGCCCGACGAAGAAAAAAATGAAATCCAACCAACGACACAAAATGCAAATTTTTTTTTTCTTTCTTTTTCGTTCTATTTATTTGTTCAATCGAATTACCGTGGCGACGGAACGATGATGAACCACAAACTAAAATTGAAAACAACCTGAACGGTTCGCTTTTGACAGAATGTTG
>JANSTV010050382.1:0-14160 GCA_027564135.1 Lestremia cinerea
TTAATAATACATCAGCAACAACAACTTGAGTTATTTTTAAATCTGTTTTGTATTTTGCTTGTTTTCCCATCCATTCCATTCTCCTCGAATCTTCTCGTTTTTTTTTTTCAATTTCTTCCGTTTTGTTGTGTTCAATTCTGATATCGTTCGGATCGAATCACACAAATCATAAAATTCTTTCGCTTGTGTCGTCGTTGATTCTACCAAGGAGCACACACACATTCTTTCCAGCATCGATGCGTAATTGAATTTTTCTTTTTCGTTTATTTGTTTATTTGTTTGCTCGATTCAATTGGGTGTTTTTGTGTTTGGGAATTGGCTTATTTCTATTGAATTTTCAAAAAATCGACATTTTCCAAAAAGGAAAAACAAAATGATTTTTGGTCTTGAACTAAACGTGTTTTGATAATTTAAAGCTGACGTCACAAAGCGATTTCTGATTCGAAAATAAAAGGCCATAAAAAATGCCAATAAATCTCGCAAGCAACTGAATGCCATCGAAATCTTATCGCTGGAGATCCCAAACGAAAGATAAAACACTCTCACAGAAGCGAAACGCAACGACGAACTCAGCCACGGGATAAATTCAAACGGGCCATCGGGCCAACTTCACGCCATTGACAATAAATCGCATTTCTTAATATGGCGGTTTTGCGCGACGGACATCAAAATCGCTGTCACGCCACGAGTTTTTATTTTTGCTAAAAAGAATCTTTGGTTTTTTTTGTGTGCAATAAAGAATTGAGATTGTGACGGAGAAGCAAAATAAACGGTGAATTAGCCGGACGAATAGTGGATCAATCGTATCGCGAGTGCTTGCGTTCCAATTGTAGGTATGGGGTTTCAAGTGTTTTCGATTTGATTTGGAAAGAAATCGGAATTTCGTTGTCGAGAAAATCGTCCAAGACAAAGAAAGTGTTGTTCGATTGTTGTGTGTTGCACAATGGGCCATTTGGAATCGATTCGTGTGACAAGGAATTTAGCGAATGATCGGTTGGACGAGCGTTCTCCATTCGTCAGGGTGGCGGTCATCACTCGATTGATTCCATAAAACGAAGAAGTCCACGAAATTTTACTCAATTCAATCGTTTTTTTATCATCACAAATTGCGAAGTAAGACGGGCGCCAGTGTGCATGTGTGTGTGTGAGACTCGTCTATGCGCTAATGGTGATAATCGAAATTGTGTCGCTGCATTCGTTGGAATTTTTCGGCAAATTCACGTTAATTCGAATGCTTTTCAGAACGAAAATGCGTTTTACCTGAATTTGCGACGTTTTTGTGGATTCTAACATTAGACTCAAGCACCGTACGTGCTCGACGAAGATTTGTTATTTATAAATTATTGCCAGTTCATCGTGACTGCTGGCTGAATTGGTGGAGAGAATTAGGTTAGGATTGCATTTGCGACAAAACAATATGATTTGCGGTGGGTCTGTGCGCAAATTGCGATAGCTGTGATTTCCTCTGAATTTCCTCATTGATTTCGTCGAATGAGCGAAACGCTCCAATTCGAATGTATTTTTCGAACGCGACAATTGCAATCCATTGGCTAAAATGCTTAGGTCATTCGTTGTAAGGTCGAATGTCATTCCGCCATTGGCTTCACCAGACAATCGAACACAATTTCTGCTGACACGCACCGTTTGACATTCATTCATGCGAAATTGTTGATTTTCAGAAAATAATTAAGTTCAGCGCACAAAATGGTTAACAAAAAGAAGCGGCAAAGCAGTCCACATGACGGCACCGATACGTCATCCGAGTCGGGTGTGGAGAATTCACCGAATTCAAATCGACATCCGAAATGCAATCACATCAAAACTGCAGTTGATTTGAACGGTTTGAAGAAAGCGTTTAAATCGTCCACCTTTGATGCGGAAAGCTGTCGTGACTGTGTCAAAGCGAATCTGCAATCGGAAAACAGTGAATTCGAATATGATCGTACGTTGTGGCTGTGCTTGAAATGTGGTGCACATAATTGTGGTCGCTCAGTGAACAAACACGCTCTGAGCCATTTCGAAGTGAGTTTCATTCGGTTTTAGATCCTCGACGGAGATTCACCTTGAGTTTTTCTTGCAGGTTCCACGGTCGGATTGTCATGCGATTGGTGTCAACACAACAACCTTCCAGATCTGGTGCTACGAGTGCGATGTTGACATCGATCTGCCCAACGGCAATGGAAAACTGCCTCAGTGCATTGACTATGTCAAGAAGCAAATGAGCAAGCCGACGGTCAAGGAGAATGGCGATGTTCCGTTGATTGAAAATATTCAGGAGAAATTCCAAGCGGTCATGTTGGGCACGGTGCAACCACTGCTGGGTGACAGCACTGGAACGTTCTCCAAGTCGAGCCAAATACCTGGACAAGCTCAACGTGTCGTTTCACCCATCGAACAGTTGCCAAGAGTTCGAGGACTGTCGAATTTGGGCAACACCTGTTTCTTCAATGCGGTCACACAATGCTTGGCGCAGACTCCGTATTTGCTTCCAATTTTAAAAGAATTGTCCAAATCGGGAGAAAAGTAAGTGCTTGTTTGGATGAGAATTCTCACAGATTCGGTAACCTTGGACTCAATTCAAGATTTGAACTTCCCGGCGGCAAGACGAAACTGAAGGAAAATGAAGATGAAATTGATCTGCCGCCCATCTCTGGTGAGTTGAACTCCTGGGGACCATTGACTTCCGCTCTGCACGAAACACTCGAGGAACTTCAAACATCCGGTGGCGTTCACAATCCCCGCAAGTTATTCAGTCAGCTGACTGCGAAAATGCCTCAGTTTGGCGGAGGCGATCAGCATGATTCGCACGAGCTGCTCCGCCATTTGCTGGAAAGTGTCAAGTGAGTTAGTTCATCCGACCGCCTTTGGTCCATTTCTGACTTCTTGCATTCCCGCCACTCGTTCCAGAACTGAAGATTTGAATCGTTACAAACGAGTCATACTGAGGCACTTGAATGTGAGTGGCATCAACAAACAAGAGGAGAGTTCCGTTCCCGAAGACGTCAAATTCAAATGTAAGTTTTATGGAAATCAAGCGAGTGAGCGGATTCTATGTCCCGAGCAAGTATTTCGTGGGTTCCTGGTGTCGACATTGGAATGCCAGGATTGTTATCACACATCTTCGAGGCACGAGAGCTTCCTCGATCTATCGTTGCCGGTGAGTGTTGAGAAGCCAGCACCGCCTCTGCGCAGGAAGGGCAGCCCTGACGAGCTGAATGCCAGCTTTTCGGGAAAGGAGAAACAGAAGGCCAAACCCAAGAGCCGAACCCGGCATTCATCGTCTTCGGCTGAGGAGTCTGACGCTGACGTTGAGGACAACTTGAGTGAAGATGTTTCCAGTACGAAATGCAACCAACGTAGACGACCGGAGAATGGAGAGAAGAAAACGCCAGAGAAAACCGATGATGCGCCCGAGAAAGCCAACAAAGAAGACCTCGGTAAGTCCATCGCGTGCCCTTCCGACGACCGCGCAAACTCTCATTCCGGTGAATCCCTTTCAGATTGCAATCAAAATGACTCTTCCTGTCGCGGTGGAACCGAGCAAACCGACAGCAATCAGTCTCCGATTGTCAAAAATGAGTTGGTTCAGCTCGGCATAAGCGCGCAAGGTGGCTTGGACATGATGCGTCAGCTCTCAATCGACAACAGCTCAACAGTCAAACGGAAGGAGACCAAGAAAAGTACAAGGAAAGCGCAACGAATGCGTCTCTTCAGCCACACCGATTGGAGCAATACGATAGCGCCACGCTATCAATGCGAAGACGGCGAATGTTCAGTGCAATCATGTTTGAACAATTTCACTGCTGCGGAATTGATGACGGGCAACAACAAAGTGGGATGTGACTCATGTTCGGAGAAAATCAACGGCAAAGGCGGCAAGACAATCAATACGAACGCGACCAAACAGTTCTTGATTTCCAGCCCGCCAGCTGTGATGATCTTACATTTGAAACGATTCCAAGTTGGGCCGCGTTGCATGTTCCGAAAGCTCTCCAAACACGTTGCCTATCCCTTTGAATTGGATCTGGCACCGTTTTGTGCGTCCAAAGTGAAAACACTGCCGAATGTGAATCGACTCCAGAAGAAATTGATCTACTCGTTGTACGGCATCGTAGAGCATTCGGGTGGCATGCATGGTGGCCACTACATTGCCTACGTCAAAGTACGCCCAAAACTATCCGAGAACGATCCACGCTGGAAGTTCTTGCCGCAAGGCAGCAAAGCTGAATTGGATCAAGCCGATGAACAAAAGGTCCGGTTGGAGGGCGCCTTGGAGAAGGACCGTTTGAAGGAGATGCGCATGAAAACCGGTGACAGCGATGATTCCTCGAATTCACCATCGTCATCATCATCATCGGAAGACGAGGCCAATTGCGACACGGCCAGCGGACACACCAGCACCGAACCACCGCCCATACCTCAAGCGCCCGAAGGCAAATGGTATTATGTGTCCGATAGTCATGTGCAAGAGGCCAGCGAGGAGCGCGTTCGGAATGCTCAAGCTTATTTATTGTTTTACGAGCGAATATATTAGAATATGGCAATTGATAGTTACAGAAAATTGTTTCTTCAAATTTTGCGTTTCGATTGAGTTAATTTCCAATTCATAATTTTCATTGTATTCAATTCAAAGTAAATATTTCCTCCATTTTCAAAACAAAACAAAAAAGAGAAGAATCCAAGATGCAAATAATTTTTTCAGAGGAAACTGATTGTTCGAGACGGCTTTTTGAATGATTTTTAAGCGAATCAATGCGATTGTTGTTTTTGTGACACCTCTTGTCACGTGGCGATTTAATAAACATGGAAATTATAATGTAGTCGTTTTGTCGTCGAGTGGATTCCATGCTTTGTGCCTGATGGCGTCTCATACTCCGGAATGAGTGAGTGAGGAGCACACCCAGGTGCAAGGTGGGACAGAAACTCCTTGTTTTATTCAAAAGAAACTTTATTTATTTTTATTTCATTCACTGCTAATTGGGCTCAAATTGAACATTGATTTGGATCTGATTCAAGTAGCGTTTGATGTTGCCTCAGGGAAATTGCGAATTGTTTTTCATGAAATAAGAATATTCTAAACAAGCATTCACGAAAACCAATTTCATTGGGCAGCCAATTTCTCCTCTTGTCGTTTCACGGCGGCTATGCATTTGGCCATTGTTGGCGACGACCGGGAAATCGAATCGGTCATGTAGTAATCAACTAATTTCTTTTGTTGCACATCGATTTTGTTGCTGGATAAGTTGCCGCTCTGGAAAGATAAATTGGTTTTAGAAGTGACCCTCTGGATGGGGGGCGCAGCTCGATGGACTTACCGATTTCAAATTAGCGCTTGGGTTTCCCTCTCGTTTACCGTAGTTTGTGAGATGTGGGGCGATTTCATCCAAGCGGTCACGCAACTTATCGAGATTGTCGTATGGCAATGGTTTTCCAATGACTTCGGAAACTGCGCGAAGGATTTTCCAGTCTTCACGGGCCAATCCTGGTGGGGTGACGGCAATCGAGGTCTGTTGGGCACGGCCTTCGGCATTCACGTAGGTGGCTTGCTTTTCGGTGTAGGCTGCGCCAGGCAGGACAACATCAGCCAATGCTGCGCCAGTATCACCGTGGTGACCTGCAGTGGACAATAGGATTGATTTCTAACTCCGAGTTTGGAAGTTCTGAGAACGCACCTTGGTAAATGACAAAGCAGTCGCTTGGAATCTTCTCGCGTGTGATTTGGTTGTCATCAGCGCCCAGCAAGTAGAGCAGTTTTGGCTTTGAGGCCAGAGCCTCTTCAACGTTGGTGTTGTAGCCTACGTCTAGAGCACCGACTTGGGAAGCGCTGCGTTGGAGAACGTTGAAAGCGTTCCAGCCCTGAATTGCGAGTGATTAGTTTGCTTCCTTGTGGAGCTTCTTCGGGAAAACACTTACGTTCTTAGAAATCTTGTTGGCGTACTCGTACAATTTGGTTAGAATGGCTTCACCATCTGGTCGTGTGAGCTGGTCAACGCCAACAATGATGACAGGCTTCTTGGCGGTTTCCAGAGACTTGGACAATGGGTGTTTGCCACTGACGATATCGTTGATGAGCGACGCATCCTCACCCAAATGCTGCAAACGGAATAAGAAAGTTAACTCAAACTGGTTGATGAGACGGAAGATGCGAGTCATACCTCATATTTGTAGGACAAATCCACCGCTGGCCCAATCACTGCAATGTTGGTTTCGTTGTGAACGTAGCCCTTGCGGAGGCGAGTGTTTAACAATGGAGCTTCATACCGTGGATTGGTTCCGACCAAAAGCACCCAGTCGGCTTCCTCGATGTCGGCCAGTGGAGTGTTCAGCACGTATGTGGACCGATTGCCGGCAGACTGCTTGGGCAAATTGGTCTCAGTGCACAACAAGTTGGAATCCAATCGAGCCAAAAGATCCTTCAAAGCAACGAGCGACTCAACATCGGCAAGTCTACCGGCAACGGCTGCAATTTGACCTTGTGACCTTTGCAGGTTTTTAGCAACGGCAACGAGGGCACTTTCCCAATCGACTGGCTTCAGTTCGCCATCCACTCGCAACAGTGGAGTGATCAAACGTTGACGCTTCAAACCATCGCAAGCGAAACGTGATTTGTCTGCCAGCCACTCCTCGTTGATGGAATCGTTTTCACGCGGAACGATGCGCAACACTTCACCGGTGCGTGTGCTGACAGAGATGTTGCTGCCGAGAGCGTCCAACACGTCAATGCTGTCAACTCTACGCAATTCCCATGGACGAGCCACGAAACTGTATGGCTTGTTGGTCAACGCTCCCACTGGGCACAGATCGATGATGTTTCCAGACAATTCCGACAGCAAAAGCTTCTCAACGTACGTTCCGATTTGCATGTCGTTGCCGCGACCGGTGGTTCCAAAGTCATCGACACCGGCAACTTCCGACGAGAAGCGAATGCAGCGAGTGCAATGAATGCAACGGGTCATAATGGTCTTGACCAGAGGTCCAATGTCTTTGTCTTCGACGGCTCTGCAATGGAGAGAATCAAATGAGCATTTCAATCGGACTTGAGCTGGAGCGGTCTACCTCTTTCCGGTATGATTGATGTCGGTGAAACGAGAGCGATCCGAACCGAACGCCATCGCTTGATCTTGCAAATCACATTCACCACCCTGATCGCAAATAGGGCAATCCAATGGATGGTTCATCAGCAAGAACTCCATGACACCTTCACGAGCGCGACGTGTCATTTCGGAGTTGGTCTTGATGCGCCATCCTTTCATCACGGGCATTGCACATGCGGCCACTGGTTTTGGACTCTTTTCGACTTCAACCAAACACATGCGACAATTGCCAGCCACGGCCAAACGTTCATGATAACAGAAACGTGGAATTTCTACGCCAATTTGAGCAGCAGCCTGTCGTCAGAGAATGAAATACCAGTCGGTTTATTTCCATAGGAAAAAGAACGATCGAAATTTCAACAGCGCGTGTTGAATCAATCGAAAAAACAGACCTGCAGAACAGTGGTGCCCGGTTCGACTAAGACACTCTGGCCATCGACGAACACTTCAATTTTCTCTGGCGCCTTGGCTGGGGGCGACGATGTTGCCCGGACACATAGCAATGTTACGCGTTTACCACCGTTTGCACCGCACAAAGCCTTTGATAAAGACGTACGTAACATTTTCTAGTTTCTAAAAATGCATGAAAATTCAAAGAGTTATTCCCAAATGCAGGTATTTTATTGGTTTTTTCACAAATTACGTAAGTTCAATATTATTGACTCGGATTTATCACCATGTAGTATTGTTGAAAATGATGAACTGTCAAATCGCAGAGAACGACGTACTAGAACAAAATGGCGACCGGTTGCGAGAGATTAATCATCGACGGTGATGCCCTCTTCGGTTGGAGCCTTCGACAATCCACCTGAAACAGCGAACGCTGTCCCCATCAGTTCCACCAGCGAACGTGAATGTGTGTCGGAAATGTCAAAATATTGTTTTCTTTTGACAATCCTGTGAATTTGTTGCATTCAAATGAATTAATGGCGTATTAAATTCCGTAGTTTGTTCCCAACGAATTGTGCATTTTGCATGAATATTCGCTTGACTTCACACATACGTCACGGTGTCGAATCGAAAAGCAAGTCATTTTGTGGTTTAATTCTCGGGCAAGTGGAATCGTATCACTCAAGTGGCTTACACAATTCACAAATGCGATAAAGCAATCCACCAAAAGCAACAACAACAACAGCAACGACCATCACAGTAGCATCTGACAAAAGATCATTTAAATGGAAACAAAACGACGATGCAGTCAACATCATTCGAAGCGTCATCATCAAAGCATTGCGTCACGAATTTCGGTCGTGCTGAATGTCAACATCGAAAATTGCTGTCGAATTTGATCGAAGCCATCGCCGAGCTCAGCGAGTGTCACACTCAATTGAGCCGATTGACGGATGGCTGGTTGCAGTCGACAACGGATGGCCTACTGCGTTTGAATAATTGCATCGAACAGATATTTCGGAATGGTTTACGTGCTCGCAAACCAGATGTAAGCACTCCCACCGAATGCTCAGTCAACTGAGCCAAATGTATAAATGACGTTCGAAGTCGATGGTTCAAGGGATGAAACGGTTCATTCCAAAATGCGACCTTCAGATCGTCGAGTTTCGTTTTTGTTTTGCTTTGTTTGTTTTTTTTGACAGCTCATTCATGACCTGGAAATCGACTATCAAGATCGCACACAAAGCCTCATTCGAACAAAACACATTTCGTGATAAAATGACCGATTTTGCGTTTGAGTTAGAAATTTTCTCCCGATTTTGTTTTGTTTGAATTTTCGTGAAATTTGTTTGAGCTGGAACAAGGGTGACGGCGGCAGGACTGCGTCGATAATTGGCTTTGCTAAATCACTTTGGCAGGCCTTTCCATAATGACAAATCGGTCTGACGAACGATCGAGTCAGTAAACGGAAAGTGGTCGAGTGTGTCGTTTGTGTTTTGGCAGAAATCACGTTTCATCGCTTGAACCTTGACGAATTTCGCGACAAAACAAAGCGTTTTGTTTTCGAACGCGTGCATTTCCGTGGGTGTCGATGTTTACTCGGTTCGCATCAAAACAAAACTCATGGATTTCTTTCGGTTTTTCCCTCGTAGAATTCACCGGACTGCTGGAGATTCATTGAAGGCCTAAACTGGATCAATCCGCATATGACAGTGTCGATAGCGAGCAATAACCGACTGCCATCGCCCACGATTCACATACCGTTCACTCGCATTCGAAACGACAAGTCTCTGGCATGGATTTATGAAAACATCGAATCAAACAGTTTGTCAACGAAACTAAGATATCTCTTGTCTGATCCGGAACATTTGGCCAACTGCTATGAAATAACGGCATATTTGCAGCAGGAGAGATACGTGCGAGCGTTGTTCGTTTGCTTGAAAGCGGTGGAAACACAAGACTTTGCGTTGCTAACGCAAATTAATGCGAATTTGCATGACGTCAAACGTGAAGATAACGACCGTGCCGGCAACAGCAGTGCACATCGACAACACCGACGATCGACATCGTTTCCGCTCTTCTCCGCCGCTGCCAAATCTTTGTCGATAGCAAATGAAGCTGCCGCCCCAAGAAGCATAACGATGGGACACACGAGTTCACTGCCATTGACCTGCGACAGCACAGACACGAGCCGTCGTTCCAGTTTTTCGATTGAGGAGTGCCCGACGAGAACTTGTGATCAGCTGAATGTGATAGCCACGCCAAGCCGTGCGGCGAAAGTGCGAAAAGTGTCGGAGCGAAAATTACGAAAGCAGGGAAGTCGCATCCGACACAAGTGCAAGCATTCAATCAGTCTGCGAATCAGACCATGGGCCAGTCTGCCGAATATCAGCGGTGATTTGACTGGTGCCGCGGTGAGATCGATCGCGAGAAGCCACTCTCAACCGATTCGCATTGAAAAGGCCAAGATTCGATTGACTGTCGAGAACATTGCGATCAAAGAAAGACAAAAAGTGCCTTCGTTTAGTTTTAATCAAGCGACGGGGAAGCGCCTTAGTTCACCCAGTTTGAGTCGTCCATCGAATTCAGAGTCGACGAGTCCAAATGAAAGAGCCGATGCTGCTGCGAACTTGCAGCCAATCAACTTGGTCAAATGTGACGACATCAAAATCCATTTCGATCGACGCCACGCTCCACACGCTCTCGGATCGGTTTCATCGCCGCTGACCACGTCCTCGACTGCAACCGAAACGCAAGCCGGCAGCAGTCCGACCAGCAAACCGAATCGACAATTCACCGAGTTTTTCAAGTATTTACCGGGAAAGAGGAACATTTTCGGATTTTTGGACGACGACGATCCCATCGATGGCGTTGACAAGCGAGCCATTAATTCGGCGCCCGGAGATTTCGTCAGTGGGACGTTTATGCCGCGCATCGGCGAGAAGATCGACAATCGCTACGGAAATAAATTCTTGGAGGACGTCGTTTCGGATCCATCGCCGACGGCGAAATTGGCCCAAGTCAGCAAATTGCAACCGACCCGAGGACAAAGTTTGGCCTCGTATCTCCAAGCGTCACAGGTGTATCGATTCAATTGCACCGACTTGGAGCGCGAGAACGCTCATTTCAGTCTGTCTGACGCCATCATCTCTGCCATAGAAGAAATCAAGTGCGGCAACAAGGCGCGACTGCAAGAGAAGCGAAACAAGGCGACGATCGCAGCAACGAAGAAATGCCGAAAGCATCGCCGGCTGAAGAACTGGGTGGAACAATCAGAAGGCCAAGGCAAAGGACTGGGGCTGTCCGACATCGGGCTGTCGTCGTCGAACGCTTCGCTGTCGGGCACCTCCACACATTCATCATCGTCTTCCAGTGAGTCCGACTCTGAGCTGTCGCACATTTCAAGCAACTCCAGTCAGCCCAGCAACGGCGGTGATTTAAAGTACCTGCAAATATTCTCGGTTTCCTCGCACAGTATTAACGATCATGCGGCGTACGCTGAATGGGCCGAAAATAGCAACGAATCTTTGTCGGCCGAAGGCATTGCCTTGAGTTTGATATCGAAATTCAAGGATCGACAGTTGCCACGAGCCACCGATTTGCTGTACAATCAGTTCGATCAGGTGAGCGTGTTCGAATCCGTCATTCGAGGGGATTACCGCAATTCAAGCTTCTCTTCCAGCAATTCAACGCGATGAACAAGATCTACGATGCGGCCTGTGAAGACGTCTACCAACTGCCATATACCCGAGGGACGTCTGATTGGGCGCCGCCAAGAGCCCAGATCATCTTCACCCGGCATCCGGCACCTGAGTAAGTGCCCATTTGTTGCTCTCCGTCGACGATCCATCTCAAACCCTCTCACTCCATTTCAGCCGAAAGAAGTTGCTGCAACTTCAGAACCACAAGTGCGCCGGATGTGGCATGCAAGTGGCCTCCACGCTATCGCATTCCTATCGCTACTGTGAATACTTGGGGAAATACCATTGCACCGGGTGCCATCGCAATCAAATCTCAACCATCCCGGCGCGCGTATTGGAACGGTGAGTCAGCGCCGCGGGAAGTCAAAGGGCGAATTTATCACAATTCCTTTTCAAATTTCAGTTGGGATTTCTCCTGTCATCCGGTCAGCGTGTTTGCCTATCGCTTGCTGGACCAGATCTGGAAGGTCCCTCTGTTCCGCATACCCGATCTGAATGGGCTGCTTTATGAAAAAGTACGAGCCCTGCGAATGGCCCACTGGCGAAGAATGCAACTGAATTTCATCAAGGACTTCATCAAACTGTGTCGCTTTGCGGACGAGTAAGTGCTTCGGGGGTCATGAGGCCGCAACCACCAGACTAACCGACCTCTCCTTTCAGGTTGAAAAACAACTTTGATTGCATTCCCTCCTACATCGTTGATGACATCGACATGTGGTGCATGAACGATTTGGTGGCCGTCCGAAATGGCACCTTCATGAAGGACTTGCACGAAATCATTCTGAGTTTTGAGCGACACATTTTCAATTGTGAGGTAAGCATCGACCAGCGATGGCTTTGGAGGGTTTTCCATGAAATTTCTTTTGCCTTCAACAGCTGTGCACGGCCCGAGGTTTCATCTGTGAATTGTGCCCATTCAAACAAGTGATATTTCCATGGCAGACGAAGGTGACTCGATGCGATAAGTGCGGAGCCTGTTTTCATAGTTCTTGCTGGAAAAATGTTTGCTCGAAATGCCAAAGACTTGAGCAGCGAAAGAAGAATTCCGTTGGCTCGAAGAGTTGAAAATAACCTTTTTCTTTGTCAATTCTTGTAATTTTATTTGTTTAAATCTTTGTTAATTTATATAAATTGCGTTTGGAGGTTAAACAAGAGGTTTTTTTTATCATCGCAACTGGATTCGAGGCAAAATCCGCCTTAATCCGCCTGAGTTCAACCCATCAAGTGACCGATCGAATAATTCTGGTCTGCTTGAATGATGCACTCGATCCCTTGACCGATCCAAATCTCTCGGAATTCAAACTGACCGAAAACCCCATCCAAAATAACCACTTGGACTCTTCAACGTGGGGACGCGTTGGATCTCAAATACAAATTGCACAAAGAGACTTCAACGAGCAGCTCCATCCTCATCGCCGTGAGCCTCGCAAGACAACCACTCTTCCGCGCAAGAGATCACCACATCGCCTGTGAATTGGCAAAAAGAAAAACCGGTCTATTTGCGTCATCTCAGCCATCTCAGATAGCTCCCAGCCAGTATTGACATTGAGTTTCCGGGTGCGCAGACACCCAATGATTGATTCCTGCGTTCATTTACCAATTGCGCAACAATCGACATTTCGCCGGGTTCGAACATATCTCATCTTCTAACAGTAATTACGTTTGACTAATTAGAGTATGTTGCGCACTCCGGCACTTTTTTCCCCGCCATTGGGCCGGTTTGAAGCGAACATTCGCCAAATAGCTTTGCCCCGGACAAAAAAACCCGACAAATAGATCGAACCAATCGAGCTGTTCATTAGCTCGAGCACAGTGGAAAAAACACCATCGTCGATTACCAGAACAAGAATTACGCCGCTCAAATTGATGTTTGATTGAGTTGATTGCAAAAAAATCTCGTTGAATTTTTGGAAGCATTAATCACGTCGACCACGTGTGTGGCTTCTGAATTGACTTGGGAATTCGACGTATTCCTTTTGTCGATTTCGAAATCGGATCGAACTGCGTTGGACGATGGGAATGATCCGGGCAATTTGCAGAGGTCAGTTGGGATGCAAACGATGCTAATGAGTGGTCCCGGACGGGATGGAAAGCAGCACGAAAATAAATCATTGGACGATTGATGGATCTCATTCGGTCGATCCGATTTGCCTTCGAGCAGGTACGAAATTGAAAGCAATTCTCAATTGGACCGATCGCACGTACTACATTCACTGTGACTTTGCATGCACAGCTCAGATAAACCTGATTTGATCCGGAGATAACTGGCGCAGACACCTGAATAAAATATCACATTTTAATGAAACAAATAAATGCGATTTTGGCTCCATGTGCGATACACACATCCGAGAGCCGACTGACTTTTGGATTTTTGACGTGAAGATTTGAGGTCTCCATCAGAAAATATGTGCGCAGTTTGATTCCGTTGAACGCTGGCTGAACGCATTGAGATAATCCAACTGGCTGACGAAATAATCATCTCGATTTTCACTCGACGTTCAACAATTTACGATTGTTTGAATGCGCACAAGGTAAATTTTGCCTGCTCCGATTCGGATTGGATGGTGTGTTATAATTCGTCGGCCTGTCGCTGACTGCTGCCTGTTGAACGCGAAAACAACACAATTCGTCGCGACCAAGTGCGAGTTTGACTGGCGGCTTTGGTGGGACCAGGTCCAGCACCAGTTCATCTAACGCATTTTAATTTATGATTTTCACAATCACCGTTACATCAACCGACTGATCAGCCTAAGACAACACGAACTGGAATGGCATGTGTGTGTCACTCGCATCACATTCGGATACTGTGCGGTGTCTCGAGCGAGCGTTTCGCACATCGTGTAAATCAATTTCGGGGCCAGAATTTGCGGTAGCAACCGAAATGAGACACTCGAGACTCACTCCAATTACGCCAATATGAATTTCAGCTGTTGTTGCCGCTTGAACTTGTTTATCTTTTTGGTTTTTTTCTCTCT